>JANEYF010000454.1:147500-452500 GCA_029963845.1 Rhamnusium bicolor
TCTATATTTATGGGTGTAAATTAAGTTAGGTTAGGAGTGTGGAAAATTTTGTTAAAATCCAGACTATTGTATGCTAAAAGACGGGGAAAATTCTGGTGTAAATGAATATCATAATAGTTTTTCATAAGGATCATTCATAGCTACAGGAACATAGAAAATACAAAATTTATAAATTTTTAATAAAAAACATAGTAGGCTAGAAGTTGAATTTTGACAAGTAAATTGGAAATCAAGCCATATAATTGGGCGATTTCGAGGAGAAAAACAGTTTTTGATGGTGCTTCAAAGGGTATACTACCTTCGTTTGTTAAAAAACTCCTAACCCCAAATTTGTAACATGGCCTACTAGATTAAAAAAGTTTCGAAAATAAAGTTTTGTGAGGTTAGAAATGTAAAGGAGATAAATTTAAAAGGAAATTATTATGTTCCATGTTCCTGGGAGCTGTTTTTATTAAATTTAATTGTCAACAAGTGTTAAAAAATGTAAACTTACCTGTCAGTAATTTTAAGTAATCCAACGTGTCACAGTGAACCACCGAAGTTAAGTAGTCAACGTAAACTTCAAAAACAACAAACCAGTCGAGTCAGATGACAGCAAAAGAGCCACGCAGCGACATTCAGGAGAACTAGGAAGGAATGAGATATACAGGGTGTTCTCGGTATAAAGTCGAGTAAGGTTGGTGTAACATGTTTAAATAAAAATTTCATGTCTGCAAATTTCAAAATTGTATTTCTTTGTTTGTAACATTGTATTTTGGTTTATGTGTGTAAATTATATGTTTGTTTTGCGAAAAATGGTGCCTTTCATTTATTTGCCACAGCATAGATAAGAATTTCATATTTTAATTAAAGTGACCAGAACAGGGAACCTAACCTGAGATAGTCTCAAGAGCAGCCGAGGAGATTATATATTTTTTTTATAAGCTATAGTAAAACAAAGTAAGTAAGTGTCAATTTTCCAAATTCAATTTTCCAGTTTCAAATTAACATTTTGTTTTATTTATTTACAAAAAATAATAAAAACCCACATTCATTTTTTAATAATATATATGTATATATGTGTATATATATGTATGTGTATATGTGTATATATATGTATGTGTATATTTGTGTACAACAATTATCGACAAGTATGATTACAACGTGTTAATTTATTAACTAGCTTTAAATAGACTTAGTACATTATTTTGTTATTTGTATGTATATATTACCACCTTTATTTTTTATATCTGACATGGTTATAAGGTTGTAGATGTTTTTAAACCGAATAAACCAAACCAAACCAAATCATTATTCATTTTATACTTTTGCTTTTATATTTCTTCGTATGTTCTTCTGTCAACCATAAGGCAGTAGTGGCTACCGGTCCTGGACTCTCGTCAAGTTTCCTCTCCTTGGTTATTAGTTTTAAAACAGAATACAAAGTCACAAAATGTTATTATTTCTCAATATAAAAATATAACATCAACATAGTAAGTAGCTAATTCATCTATTTATATATTTAAAAGATCATTTTTTGAGTAAGTAGCGACATTCTGCAAAATAAGTGTAATACGAGTTGAATCTTTATTTGCGAGGAATGTATTCCCATTTGAAATAAAATTTTAGTGTCATCCAATAAGAAATTTACGAAAGTGAGATACAATATTTTCAATAGAGAGTTTGTAGATTACATCCACTCGAGAAAATTTGATTTGGTAACAGGAGTAGTTAGTTGGGTCGAATAACCTTTATCAAATAGGAATACATACAAGGAATACATTTGTTACGTTATTTGCGTTTTCCTGTATTGGGATTCTCAGATCAAGAGTCTTACAGAGAGTAGAATGCAAAAAAATGTACTCTTTTTATATTGTTAAGGTATAAATAATAATAGCATCTTCATATATAATAAATTTGTCTTAATTTTCTTTCTTCATACTCAACTGATACGGTGTAAAATTTCACACCCATTTAATACCTAAAAAAGTGGTATAGAAACACACCAAATTAGATACCAATAATGTAGTATATAAGTGGTAAAATGTTACCAATATTTATGTGCAAATTGTTCAAAATATTAAATTATAAATCTATTTGCTACTTTTGATGAAATCAAATATTTCTAATGGTAATAATTCTTGATACAATAATATAAAAAACAATCAATTATAAAAATGTGAAAATTCCATGTAGTTTACTGAAGGTAAATTTGACATATAATTCATAGAGTGGAATGAAAAATAACATTAACTGAAAATTTTTTGTTAATTATTATTTACTAACTTTTACAAATCTTATCACAGATAAGTATAGGTTAGGTTAGGTTAGGTTTGTTGTGAGTGGGTCTCAGTAGACCCTCCACTGCGGCCATCAGCAGGCCTATTGTGGCTCACGCCTAATTATATTTCACCCAATGAGTTCAGTCTCTTAATGAAACTGATAACTTTATTGGGAGAGAATGTGTCCAGATCCTCTGGCAGCAGTTGCCCTTTGCCAAATATTGAGAATCGGATCCTCTCCACAGCGGGACAGGTGCATAAGATGTGGTCTGCCTTCTCATCATCCTCCAGGCAGAGACGGCAGTCGGCGTTTTCCGCTAGACCGAGTTTATGCAGATGATAGTTTAGTCGGCAGTGCCCGGTATATAGGCCTGTTAGAGTTTTCAGGTTTATCCTGTTTAACTCTAAAAGTTTCTTAGTTCTCGATTTCAAAGGGTATTTTATGAACGCCTTCGAATGAACTAATCCTGGTAACTCTTGCCAATACTGGAGAGTTTGCCTTTCAGCCCAGGTTGAGATAGCCATCTTGGCCGTACTTGAAGATATGCCAAGTATTGGTTCTGGTCCGATGAATCGTGATCCCGCTCCTTCTCTGGCTAAGGAGTCCGCTATTTCGTTACCTTCCATACCAGAGTGGCCGGGTATCCAGACCAGAGTCACTTTGTTGTTCTTGCCCAAATGATTTAGAGCTTTCTGACAATTCCATACCGTTTTGGAGTTGCATCGGTAGGAGCCAAGAGCTTTTATAGCTGCTTGGCTATCTGAGAAAATTTTTATTGATCTGCGTGTAAGATGTATATATTCCAGCCTTCGTACACACAGTTCAATGGCATGAACCTCAGCCTGAAAAACAGTTGCATGAGTACCTAGGTTTGAGACTATCCTCACCCTTGGTCTGTAGCTGTGTACTCCGGCTCCTGTTCCCTCGGGAGTTTTGGAGCCGTCTGTAAACCAACAACTGTCTGCCTTCAGTAGGTCGGCTTTATTCCGATCCCACTCATCTCTTCCTGGAGAAGGGATGTTGAAGATCAGCTCGTAGTTGGTCATAGTAGGCATAGTATCCGAGGGCATTCCCAGGATGCTGTGATTCTCTATGTCATCCAACAACCTGTTCCGCTCCATGATACTAGTCTGTGGCATATTAATGGCCGCTTGTTGCAGTCTGTAGGTTGCCCACCTGGCCTCTCTCTCCAGATATATATGAAGAGGGGGTAAATCCAGGAGGATTTCCATTGCAGCTGACGGTGTGGTGCTAATTGCTCCCGTTACGGTCATGCATGCTAATCTCTGCAGTCCAGAGAGTTTGGATTTGGCCGTCCGTTGTAATCCTTTCGGTCACCAAACAATGGATCCGTATGTTATCATTGGTCTGATGACCGTGATATAGATCCAGTAAATTTGTTGGGGACCCATGCCCCAGGATTTGCCACAAATACGACGGCATGTCCATAGGGACAGCTTTGCTTTGTGGATTACCTTTTCCAGATGGGAGTTCCAATTAAGTGATTTATCCAGAGTGATTCCTAGATATTTCACCTCCTCCGCAAATGGAACAGTTTCACCCATTAAAGTGGGAGGTCTTAAGTCCTCCAGCTTCCTTTTCCGGGTGAATGGTACTATTACTGTTTTTTGAGGGTTTACAGACATCTGTTCCCCGTCGCACCAGTTACTCACTGCATCCAGAGTCTCTTGAAGGGTATTTGATATTACTCCTTCAGAGTTTCCTCTGACTAGTATGACTAGATCATCTGCATATGCTAGAACCTCAACCTCCCACAGTGTGAGAATAGCCAGTAGGTCGTCCACAAGAAGTGACCACAAAAGGGGGGAGAGAACCCCACCCTGCGGGCAGCCTCTCGTGGCTCTAAACCTAACTGTTTCTCCCTGTAGAGACGTTGTTATGGTTCTGTTTGATAGCATAGCACGAATCCAGTCGCCTATAGTAGGCTCAATTCCTCTGGCAGCCACTGCTGCATATAAGGAGTCGGGCAGTGCATTATTAAATGCTCCTTCAATGTCGAGAAAGGCTCCCACCGCAATTTCCTTCATTTGAAGGGATTGGGTAATCTTCTCGACTAGGTTATTGAGTGCTAGTTCTGTTGATTTTCCTGTCTGATAGGCGTACTGATGGATATTGAGGGGGGTGATGATTCAGGATGTTCCCCCTGATATATCCGTCCAGCACCTTCTCCAGGCCTTTCAACAGAAAAGATGTCAGGCTAATTGGTCTAAGCGATTTAGGGCTTGGTTCTTTCCTACCCATTTTTGGTATATATACTACCTTGACCGCCGACCAACTGGATGGGATATAGTTCCATACCAGACTAGCTCTGAATAGTTTAATGAGGAGTGGGAGCAATATTTCCAGTCCATTTTGTAGTAGAGCTGGAAAAAACTCCATCCTCTCCTGGCGATTTGAATGGTTGGAATGATCCGATGGCCCACTCAATGGCCGGTATTGTGATCACCTTTTTAGCCGTCAGCCAATCATTTTTATCAGGTCGTTTTAATCGGCCTTCTGATGGTGACGGCTGTTGGTCATCCGCATTCAAGCACCTTGGGAAGTGGTTTTGTGCTAGGAGCTGTAAGGTTTCCTTTCCAGAGTCCGTATATGAGCCATCCGGCCGCCTTAATGAACCGAATTCCCTTGTCGGCTCTCTGGAAAGAATCTTGTGGATTCTAGTACTGTGAGGTACGTCAGTTATACTCTCACAGAATTTCCTCCAAGATCCCCTTTTTGCTTTCCTTATTTCTTTGTTATAGTCCGTTAGAGCGGATCTATATTGGTCCCAGTCGCCCGAAGCTTTAGCTCGATTAAAGAGGCGTCGAACTTCCTTTCTCATTTTATCCAAATTTTTGTTCCACCAAGACGTGCCTCTATTATCCCTTTTTGTCTTCAGTGGACAGTTTTCGTTATATGCTGAGACCATCGCGTTGCGGATCTGTTCCGCCGCAATTTCAGTCTCATCACGATTCCTGATTGTGGTGATAGCGGATTGAAGGTGAGACTGGAGGGAATATAGATACCCTTCCCAGTCCGTGCACTTCGGATCCCGATATGTCACCACAGGTCTTGGACCAGCTTCTATATTGAATAAAATATGTTTATGATCTGAACACGAGGGTTCAGAAGATACTTTCCAATCGGATATCTTGTTGTTCAAGTAGTTTGAGCTGATTGTAATATCTAATACCTCCTTCCTATTTCTGGTGACAAAGGTTGGTTCGGAACCAATGTTATTCACAGTTAGTCCTTCACCTAATAAATATTCAAAAAGTGACTCACCTCTTTGGTTAATGTTCGTGCTTCCCCACGCTGTATGGTGGGAATTCGCGTCACATCCAATAACCAGGTGGATATTGTTCCTCTTGCTGTAGGCGATTAAATCCCGCACTACAGCTGGAGGAGGTTGGTCTGCATTTCTATCACCCGGGAAGTAGGCTGAGCAGACGATTATATCCATCTTGCTTCCTCCCTCCGAGATCGATACCTGGACGGTTACAACGTCCTGGGTGCAGTAACCTGTAAGAACAAAGTGGTTAATGTTATTTCTGCTCAAGATACATGCCCTGGGTCTTTCATCAGAGCCAATTTCTATTACCTTGCCAGAAGTATTTCCCAGGCCGCTTACTCGGCCTGTGTTACTTGTCCAGGGTTCCTGGAGAAGAGCAATGTCGATTTGCTCTTCCTTGAATCTTTTGCCGAGGACGTATGTGGCCGTCCTGGCTTTTTGTAGATTCGCCTGCAGACACCTAATATAAGATGTCATTGGGTAGTTGATTTGAGGATAAGGATTAAGGATAAGGGTACTAGTTGTGGAGTGTTGAGATACGGTTGGGTTAGGTAGGGTTAGGTTTGTGAGTTTAAAGGTAAGTTAAGGGGGGGATGGGATTTTTTTCTCCTCCCGGAAGGTGAATGTTTCTCACGCTTCCTGGAGGTGGTTTTGTCTGGGTTAGGTTCCCCCGCCTTTCCCTTCTTCGAAGGTGGTTTAATTCCACTCTTCTTAAGATGGGGTTTATTCGGGGAGGGATTTTCCTTTCCCAGAGGTTCCTTGTCAGGGCTGTTCGCTCCTCTTGGGAAGCGATTGTAGTTCGGTTTTCCTTGAGGGCGTTCCTGCCACCGATTTCTTACCAGAGGGGTCTTTACCTCCTCTGACTTTTGGGCGGAATTGGACTTGTCCAAATCCGCAGAAGGGCCTGAAATTCAGTCCCTCCAGTGTGATCATGGACGCTTCATCTACTGTGAACGTCCATGTTTGACCAGAGCACGAATCCTCCCGGTGTAGTACGTTCCACTCCCGGGTGTTCAGACCGTGGTTCATTTTCCTCAGCCTGTTCAGCACCACCTCAGAAGACAGCCGGTTAACGACGTCATCCGGGATATATGCCGAACAGACATGAGGTTTGGGAAGGTCCTGTCCCTGCACGAATTTAAGACGCGCTCCTTCCCATGGATGGAGGCGTTCTGTGGCGCTTTCCATCCACGAGGTGCTCGTCCCATCCGCACAGGTAATGAGAAGCCACCCAGGCCGTTGTGTGCAGCCTAGGAACCTCACCTGAGGACCTTCGTCTGGGATTGCCTCTACAGCTTGCATTATTGCCTGCTGTATTGCTCCCATCTGTGTACTCGTTAGAGTCTCCGTTGGGTACTTGGAATGGATTATGCCCACTCTGACCCCTCCACGGCTTCCCTAAAAAGCAGTTTTGTAGCTCCACCTTCCCGGGGCTTTTTTGCCCGCTGGTGTGGTGTGCTGTCGTCGGAGCGCAGACGCTTACCGGTTACAGCTTGCTCAGAGGAGGTTTGTTGCCCCCCGCTCTGGCTGCTGTTCGGTTGGCTGTTGCTCCAACACTTTACTTAAGGCGGTTTCGTAAGGTATTCCGCTCTTAAGTAAACGACCAAGGCGTCTTCTTGCAGCACCCCCCAGTCGTTTTCTTTTAAGGTTGAGTCCATCCAATTTCTTGGATACCTCATCCTTTGTGGTTCCCAATTGTCCGGCCCTTAGAGACGGGGACTTTAACAGCTCCCGCTCCTGGTCCGATGAAATCGAGATTTCTGATGGAGTAGGATTGATCCCAATCTCCATATGTTCTCCAGTTTCCTGGAGATCGAGAGCTTGCCTTCTCTCGTTAAGGGTGTCAGTAGTATTAGTACCCTCCACAGCCTGACATCCCGCTGTGGGTACTGAGTAGTCGCTGGCTGACGGTCGGGTGGAGCCTACTCTCCTACTCTCTTCCCCGACCGGAACTGGGGTATCCCTCCCCTGCTCCGTAAACTGTTCCATGTTCAAGTCCGTGCTCATGTTTGGTCTTGGCTATGGTCCTGGGCCCGCGCCACTGAGCACCAGGGAACTTTTTTTGTTGAAGAGGTTGTTTCCCCTCTGTGCAAGCCTGTTGGTCCACGGGTGTTGTTTTATTTCACACCTACCCGGTGACACCAGTGTCACTTAGGGCATTCCCCTATCCGCCACCTGGGGACGCGCCCGGTTGGGGTACAGGTATCCCCGCCGGGCAGATAAGTATAACATATATCTTTTTAAACAATTATTTTCCCGGCTATTTGCCAAAACGCTGAAACTTGGATTACAAAAAAGATAATATGCACATTATGTTCAGTACTACTGACTCAATAATGTTATTTTTAATTTCAACTATTTTGTCTAGTAAAACCAAAAATAAATTAAACACAAGGTACTCACCAGTTGACACTCAATTTAAAAAACTTTAAAATATCTACCGACACGTGTTTCTGCTCGACATAACTTCATCAGGGTAGCCAGCACATTTAAAGAATCCAAAGTAAGGAAACTTGTAAACCTTAATGTAATAAACATTGATGGCTTCAGAGAACAGACTAATTGAAATTATATAGTGGAAATACCTCTTAGGGTCAATGAAATAATTTAAAAACAAATTAAGTTCCCCTTCTTGATAAAAGTTAAAATATAGAGTGGAATGAAAAATAATATTAACTGAAAATTTTTTTGTTAATTATTATTTACTAACTTTTACAAATCTTATCACAGATAAGTATAACATATATCTTTTTAAACAATTATTTTCCCGGCTATTTGCCAAAGATTTGTAAAAGTTAGTAAATAATAATTAACAAAAAAATTTTCAGTTAATATTATTTTTCATTCCACTCTATATTTTAACTTTTATCAAGAAGGGGAACTTAATTTGTTTTTAGACATATAATTCAATAATTGTGACACTATGGAGCTTCATGATGTGAACTAAGCAATAGCAGAATACACAATGAAGCAGAAGCAACATAATTATATCTTTTTCCGTGAATCCAGTCGCCATTCTCATTTTCCCTTTCTTTAGGTGTTCTTCAGCTGCAGCTATCTCTCAACACAAACCTCCACAGCAAATACATAATTTACACAACGCACTAAATACTGAATAAGATTTACAGGAAACAACTACCCATCGGACAAAAGCCCCGACCTGCGTTGAATTTGAATTAAACTTGCAAGTCTTGTTTGGTAGCTAAGATTATTTGTCAATTCCTTTCTAGACATAGACCGGTTTCGAATTTGTTATGTTCTCGTCGGTGTGCCATAAGTAATGAAAAAGACAAATAATAGTAGCAAAATAGGCTATCCTAAAGCAAGACAGACATAGAGTGATAAGTGAATCCCTCTATTGGTCAGTGCTACTACCCGTTAGACATCACTGATGTCTTAGTGAATGACAGCGACCTGCAGAGCTGCGACCTCTAGCCCTGGTGGGATAAACTATATGCTTATTATTTGTTTTTCCATTACTTATGGCATACTGAAGAGAACATAACAAGCTTAAAACCGGTCTATGTCTAGTAAGGAATTAACAAATAATCTTAACCACCAAACAAGACTTGCAGGTTTAATTCAACGCAGGTCAGGGCTTTTATCCGCAGAGTTGTTGTTTCCTGTAAATCTTATTCAGTATATAGTTTAGTACACTAGGGCTTGAGGTCGCAACTCTTGGTACCTGCTTTGCAGGTCGCTTGCATTCACTAAGACATCTGTGATGTCTGACGGATAGTGGCAGTGACCGCGAGAGGGATACACTTATCACTCACTATATCTGTCTTTCTTATTCTGCTTTTGGTTAGTCTGGTTTGTTATTATTATTTGTCTTTTCTATTATTTATGGCATACTGAAGAGGGCATAGCAAATTCGAAACCGGTCTATGTCTAGAAAGGAATCTTAACCACCAAAGAAGACTTACAGGTTTAATTCAACGCAGGTCGGGGCTTTTGTCCGCAGAGTAGTTGTTTCCTGTAAATCTTTTTCAGTAGGTATAGTTTAGCCCACCAGGGCTAGAGGTCGCAGCTCTTGGTAACTGCTCTGCAAGTCGCTTTCAATCACTAAGACATCTGTGATCTCTGACGGGTAGTGGCACTGGCCACTAGAGGGATATACTTATCACTCTCTATGTTTGATAATGCACTATGCCAATGCACGATTTTGTATATTGCATTACTTTTAACTCAACTGATTTAATTACCTTCGTTATTCGACGTATCAAAGAAACGTAAAATTGCTCTGTATGGTGTTTAATATATCGTATTCTGGTATTTAAGAATATTTATAATCCGAAAATTGGTAATATTTACTCCATAAATGTGTATTCTCTATATAAATTGAATGGTGTTTCAATGTACATTAAAAAGTAAACTTTCACACATTATTCTTAGTGGTTAATGAAAACGCTGTTCATTCAGAGTACTTACTCGTATTGATTGTGTTATACAATATTCAGTTTTTTAGTTTTTAACGTGCGGTTGTGGACAATAAAAAATGGACAGATCCATTTGCATAGTGTAAAAGTGACTTTTCAAATTTATGTTTTTTATAATATGAGGCACAACTTCTAGCTGTATTTTTTTGGACAAACCTAAATGTCAGATACTGATTGTTGTCAGAGTGAAACAATACTATATTAATAATCCCAATACAAGAAAAAATGGTGCACGTCGATAGTACTTTCTCATACTCATATTCAATTTGGCATGAAAGATATAAATTATTTTAATTAAAAATATTACTTTTATTTATTTTACTTATTAATATGAAATAAATAAAATGACCAAAATAAATAAAATAATTTAAACAAATAACGTAAATAAGGTAAATGAGATAAATAGTATAAGTAAGACAAATAAAACAAGCAAGACAAACAAGAGAAATAGGACAAAAATAAGATAAACGAAATAAACACGATAAATAAAACAAAAAGACAAATGAGATAAATGCAATGAGATAAATCGGGAAAATGAAATAAAAAATGAGGCAAATGAAACCGATGAGACAAATGAAATAAGCGAGACAAATGCGAAAATTAGACAAATAAGGCAAATAAGACGAATCAGGCAAATGAGAAATAAAATATATGAGAGAAATGAAATAAGTGTGACAATTGAGACAAATGAGGCAATAAGATAAATGAAACAAATGAGACAAATGAAACAAATAAGGAAAATAAGATAAGTACGATAGAGGAAATAAATAAAACAAACAAGATAAACAGGAGAAAAGAATAAACGAGATATGCAAGACAAACGAGATAAATGGGATAAACGAGATAAATGAGATAAGTAGGAAAATAAGATAAACGAAACAAACAATATAAGCGAGACAAACGAGAAAAACGATATAAACGAGATAAGTAAGATAAACGAAACAAACAAGGTAAAACGAATAAAATAAATTAATTCACATTGGACATAATAAGAAAGTATTGTCGAGACAGATTTCAATTTTCTTAAATGATTAAAATTAATTTTTGACCGTTTTTCTCAGTAATGGTTAATCTACGAGAAATTATTGATAGTAATTTTTGGCACGTTTCATCATCCGGATCAATTTTTGTTTGAAAAATTTTTTGGTTTGACATAATTTTCTTCTGCCCCCCTCCCTCCCTTCAGCCGTGCATTTCCTGGTGCACCAGTTTCATTGATATTCAATAGGGTTCTTCCCTGGACCAGCAGATAGTATATGTAAAATTTCAGATCTCTATGTTGAGACTTGTTTGAGCTAATGATAGCCCAACGATGACCAGCAACATACAGACACACTGACGCACAGACTCACAGAGTCGTAGACACATGGATACAAGACGGCATACCGATTCGAATAAATTTTCTAGTTTTGGGTCTCAAATCGTTCATCTTCATCATAATCTGAAATATGATTTTTGCACGACGCCAATGCTTTTTCTTCTCTTTTTTTAGGAGATATGTGGTAGAAAATAACAATAAGGAGAAATAATAATATAGGTCTCAAATACTCATAAATATCAAAATAATGTAAAATCCTTCGTAACACCTAAAAGGACAAATTAGATTACACATAGCGTATTATCATCAGAAAACGAGTATAGTATGATAAAGACAAAAAATAGAAAAATATATTATAGGCAGATAGGAGACCCTACCCGATAACATATCAGGCTAAAACATTAAATAAATAATACAGTGGTATACGGACACTGTGCAAGAGAGATTTTTTAAACTGCTGTGGTCGCAAGTGCAAAAAATATGCCACTACTAGTTTCAAATTTTTTGTTCACCTACGTGACAAAATATCAAAATCAAATTTATATAGGGAGATAATGAAGGGTTAGTAGTGTAATAAAAACTTAGTGCCATCTTCTACCCCGCCGTAACTCATGGCACACAGACATGAAATGGTAGTTTTGAGATCATATGCTAGTACAAATTTTGTACCATTCGAAATTTCAAAACATTCTCTATCCAACTGCATTTGTTTGCTAATTCTGAGGTTGTCGCAAATATACAGCACACCAAATTTTTGCGAAAGATCTAACTAATACATACATATAATATATGAATGTTAACATTAATATGATGTACAGATTGACTAATTATTGCATAAAAATATGATGTGGCATCATTTACCCAACCATAAACTCATGGTAAAGTGATGGGAAAGGGTAGTTTTTTAGGCCATCGACCTACAACAAGAGCTGTCAAAATTTTTGTAAACCGTTCGAAAATCTAAATTATTTCCTATTCAACTTTCCGTTTATTAACCGTTCCGCTATGATAAAATGCAATTTCATCAGAAAAAATAATATGGTTGGCAAAATCAACATCAGCATCTCACCTCTCCATTATGTTATCACAGAATTCAATTCTGCGATCAGGATAGTCTTTGTTTAACTCGTGAACTAAAGTCACTGTGTAAGGATGCCATTTATGTTTTTTCAAGTATTTCACAACAGAATATTGAGTAATTTTATTATCAGCAGCGCTCGTGAAGTGCGGATTTTCTTGCATCAACATATTTAATTGTAATTCTTCAGGTATGTTTCGGTGGTATCGTACATTGCACCTAATATGTCCCCTTTCAGAAAAATGTCCTTGGTTACAGTGAGGCGCACTATGGGATCCTGATCAGGATATTTAATATCAGATAAAAAACAGACTTCTTGTCCCCATATCCCCTCATAATCAAAATTGGTATAAATAACAATTAAGCACTACCAAATTGATTTTTCAGTAAACTGTTAACTTGTTATTCATTCGTTTGAAATAAAAGTTGATATAATTCTGCAGCTATCTCAATTCTTTTTTTCAGTTTATCATAAATCAATTTTTTTTATAAATACCAATAATGGCCCAAATGAACCTCACACAACCATATATTGCTGTATGCAGAATTTCAAGAAATACACTAATAAAACCTTTGTCATTGTTAATATTATTTTCACATTTTGTGTTGTAAGTGGCAGAAGAGCCTGTGCTAAACTTCGGCCAAGAAACTTTTACAAATAAAAATGTTTATTATTATTACTTAATTTAATTTAATATGGACCATATGTCCCTTGAATCTGATTAGACTTGATCGGCTTGTTTGCCCAACATGGAGATAGTTAAAACTGACAAAACTGATTTAAACTGTTTTAGTCACCTTCAGATGTTGCCAACTGGCATCTAGTCTAGTGTGCAGTGTTTATGAAAACTGCCTTAGTGTTAAAGAAATGTCAATATTAATACCTGTATTCATTTTTATGATGTATAATAAAATTATGAAATAAATTTTAATAAGATCGTAAGCCGAGAGATAATCTGTAGTTATTCTTAATCGTGATATAACTTTTGGAGTTTATTTTCAGAGATATTAAGTACAATTTTCTTCTTAACTTATAAAAGCTCGTGATGAGAATAATTTAAACTTTTTTAAGTTGAAGGATATTATACAAGGTTTTACCATTTTAACAGAATAATACTTTAAAGGTAGTAATTTTTCGACCAACGACTTCTTTTCATGAAAAATAAATGTAAATGTAGTTCAGCAAGTGAAACAGCACTCTGTCTCTCTTTCCTTAACTTTGTTTAATGGATCAGAAACGGGATAAGGACCTTCAAGGTTCGTGTCCGGGAAATAAATAAAAACTAAGTGCAAGAACTTCTTGCCAAATCTTATAGAAAAGGATTCAAACGTCGCATGCAATTTCGCCACTTTCTTAACTCACTTATAGCCATTAAACTTCAGAATCAATCGGTTGCTGACCAGACGTTTCAGATAAAAATTATTTTTATTATCTCCTGAAGTCAATTGTGGGTGTGCAGAAATTAATTCTTTTTTAGTTTTTCTATTCAAAAGAAAACAATATTTTATTCCTCAAATGAAAAAACTAGAATTTAAATTTAGGAAGTTTTGCTAAACTTTATCAACACCTATGTATTCAGATATATGTATTCATTGTAAGTGAATGTAAAATTAATAGATACAATATTTAGCTAACATAGAAGAAATTAAATAAGGTGGAAATTAAAAGAGACCGTTAAAAAACATTGTTCAATTCTCCACCCCCAGCTACCCCAACTTGAAAATTTAACCCCTTACCTAGTGATACACCATTTTAAAGGTTATGAACATAATTATCTTTTCATATACGAAAAGTTGTAATTGGTTCATCCGCTATTGATAGTAATTTCACGATCTAAAGCAAATATCATTATGAATAAAAACACATTAATTTATTCATCCGGCAGACAGTTGAAATACACTGTTACAAAAATATTACTCCTTCCCCTTTCCACCATCTACTCCAAGTTGAAAATGCAGCACGGAATTGTTTTTTAGAGTACTTCCATTGAGAGGCGTATTAGTTTTGTGTAATACCAATTTAGAATTTTCAAAACTAATATTATATCTTGGTTCAAGAGTGTGGCTTCGTTATCGACAGGTAAGGGTACTTATAGTAGGAGATATCGCTTTAGTGACGGGACGTGCGGGCTAAGACTCTACAGAACGCAGAGCCGGATTTATTTGTATTGCTCGCTCATTTACTTTTTCAATGTAGGTTTTCATGCTCAGTTTAGCTAGCAACAAAATAACAGTTGTAGAAAAAGTATTAACTTGAAATAAAAGTATTGAATTTAAAGTAATAAAAATTATTACTACCCAGCAAGAACCGAGAAGGGGTATGAGCATTTACTTGCCAAGAAAGAATGGGCATGGAATATTTCCATAGAATAAAGAAATTGTTTAAAAGTAACAAGAAACCTTTAAAAATAAAATAAAAACAAAAAATTACTCTTAAAATAGTAACAGACACGAATATTTTTCTCAATAAATAAACTAAAAATAAATTCTAATAGTAAAGTTTTTACTATATTAAAAACAGAAAGACGTATTTTTGTCAAAATGAAAAAAATAGTTTTAATAAATAATAACATCCTGAAAAAGAATTTTTCTCAAGCACTGAACTACGAATGTACAAAAACGGAAATAAATACAGTTGATATCACAAAATTTATGTCTTTACTTCACATCACTTCACTTTACTTCACCTCACGTCGTTTCTTCCTCTGAATCCTCGCGTTTCTCACCCTTTACTTCATTTTCAGATTAACTACTATTCTCATTCAAATTTCTAATAAATTTATTTCTACCATTTCCATTTATATGACATTCAGCAAAAATTTTTAAATAATCATCTCAAGTATTTCCCATGATATTTTTCTTCAATTTACACCAAATTAATTCAATCGGGTAAAAATACAGAAATATGGCGGTAATCTCGACACTTTTTGGCCATATCTCTCCTCTACAGTGTCTATACTTCTCATAATTTTTTGTTTGCAGGACATCCAAGAGTTGTGCTTTATTATACTTTTCCTCATAAAAGAGATCATATTCCATTAAACAAATTTGTAACTCCAGCCTGGTAGAACTCTTCTTAGGAATTTTATACAGTTGTTTAGAACGGTACTTCACATTGTCAAGAACAATAATGCTCTTCGGTTTTAATTACTACCTCACCCCTCAAAGTGAGGGAGTTATGTATTCTTAAAAAAAATTTTGAAAATTTTTATTGCATTTCTGGACGAATCTCGACGAATTATGACGATGCACAAAGTTTCACACAGAAACAATGTTTTCTCTGTGTGTCTGTGTGTCTGCCTGGTTCGCTTTAGCAGCTACAGTTTTTGAGATAAAGTTTTCAAATTTGGTACACATATTCTAGAGATCAAGGAAAAGATTGAGCCCGTTGGTGAGCATAATCGGTCTCAATGTCTAAAAAAATATTGATGACATCCAACGTCAAAAAATGTGACTTTTTTTGAAACGTCAAAAATGACTTTTATTTTAAACTCCACCACATGTCGAGTTTTACTACGGTGAGAAAGTTCTGATCCCCAAGTAATTGGCAGCGGTTTTTTGGAATTAGGTTATTTTCGAACCATTCCTCAAATATTCCTCTCTCCATGTCCTTGTGGTAATCTACGTTACAGTATTCCATGTTTTCTTTTCGCACAGTTTCAATGCATTGTCAACCGAGCCATCAACTTATCCACAGTGTAATATAATCAACCGAGTCCCTTTATTAGAGCGCAATGAGATTGGTTGACATTTCCTAGATCCATCAGTCCATCCTTTTTTACGGTGTCATGAGTATTATACCAAGTTTCGTCTAGATAATATATTGGTCTATTTTTTCCTTCCGAGTTCTTTTATCTCTTCTAGATATGAATCTCGTCAATCCACTATTCGTCTGCTTTCCATAATCGCCATGCGTTTAATAATAGTTTGATTTTTAAATCCAATTTTTCTTAGCCAAGTTTCTAAAGTTCTTTTGGTATATTTTAGATGATAATCCATTTATTTCAATTTTCTACATACCACGTCAATAGTTGAGATTTCATTTTTCTGTTACGCGTCGTAAACTAAAGTTCTTAAAAGTTTTGCTAACGATGGGTCCAGAGTTTTCCATTGACCGGCATCTGATCGTTGTATTTCTTGGGGGCACCTTCTTTCACCAGTTTGTGTATTGTGGGACGGGGAATGTTAGTTAAAGATGCTGTTTCACCTAGTACATTAGGATCATAACTCGTTGCTTCCAAAAGATTATTGTAAGCATTAAAGCTTTGTTTCGCTTGCTCGTTCAAAGGTAGCTGATTTTTTTCTTACTGAAAACACTGATGAACTTTGCCTTTATCACTGTAATCACTATCACTTTCATTTTCAAAAACACAACAAGATGTAGACGTAGAGGCCTCCCACGGTCGAAACAGTTTTACATTAAATACGATAACCTTAAATTATTTTCAAAACATACCAGCATATAAACATATATAAAATAATTATTATTTATAATATTACAATTACCATATATTATACAACTCACTGTAACACGATAACCTTCATGAATTATTTTCAAAAACACACCAACAAATAAAAAAGATAAAATAATTATTACTTATAATATTAAACTTTCTCCTACAACACGGTGCTAAACAAATCGGTAACAAAACTAAGTGCGGACCTGAAGTATCACAGAATGTAAGTGAAACTCCGTCTCGGTCGCGTGTCAAGGAAAATAACAATCATCTTTCCCGCTCTAATGTAAGCGGCGTAAAAGACGGAAGATGTCATGTGACATTTCTTGCCCTCATGTCGCGTCTTACCCCGCACATCCCGTCACTAAAGCGATTTCTCTTACTATACTTCTTATCGATCCCCGGTCAAAGAGCTGAAATTTTTTATAAAAGTAAAATTAATCCTAGTATACTTAGATATTGGATGAGTGACAGTTGTCTCAAAACACATAAGATACCTCAAGGGATACAGGTGGTGAAATTTTAAATTCCTATTAATGGAACTCATGCAAATATAATTGATGCCCGGAAGTGACTCGAAGATAATGCCCATTCTGCTTGTTTTGCCCAATTAATCAAAATAAGGAATTGAAATATTTTTAACATATTTTTATTTCCTTAAAGATATCTAAAATCGAAACAGGATACTGGTCTTTAATTGGTGGTAATAGTATGACTGGATGACTATTCTGTCTATTGATTCAGTGCATAAAGTGTTAAAAATACACAAATTTTCCTTTATTGATTTTAAAGTCTTCTCCAATTCAGCGATGATGATTATGATAAGAGGATTCATATTTTTTAAGGAATGGCCCAAGGAATTATAGGCCATCCAAACTTGTTACACAGTATATTTTCAGCAATTAATCTAGTTTTCTTTTAAAGGGTGTGTGAACAAACTCAATGAAAATTGTTTCACAAGTTTTTCGAGGTCACAGTCAATTTCCTCAGAATATCATTGCAGGATGCTGACCTATAAGACAATGGTTGGATCAAAGATTTCCTGAGAGATAGATTGGCCGGTGAAGTACCAAAGAATAGCCGACAAGACGTCCAGATCCAACACCACCGGATTTCCCCTTTGGGGAAATTTAAAATTTAAAAACAAAAGTTTACAGAACTTCATCTGAGACTGATATTCAAGAACTATTATTACCCAGGAATGTGGCGGATTAACGGTTAAACATTCTAAAAAAGTCTGGAAAAATATACAAAATGTATTGTATTAAGTATTATTGCCTGGCCATAATATTTTGAACATTTGAAGTGATTTCGAAAAATATTGTAACGAATCTATTTATTTTTCAATATTTTCTTTTAATTTTACTAGTTCTAGTACACCCCGTATTAGCATAACTACCATAGTAATGTACAGTTTATTTCATGTTATTCAAACATTATTATGATTGCCTCTTGTTTCCTAGTATAAGATATAATACAGGTGTAGCGTACTTGCACACTTGCTAGCATATTTGATACTTCCTAGCATTGTTAATATTAGCAACTAATCACTGTCAAACGTTGGCAGTTATGTTCATTATTTTATTCCTATGTTTATAGTGGGCAAGAAAATGATAATTATTAATGATATTTGGATAACAACTACCTAATTGATATATTTACTTTCTTATACCTAATACAAGAGAGTATAGTAATCTAGATTTTTTCCACCTCGAGATTTTGATTGATACATACGTTTTGAACCCTTCTGAATCCATTATGACTTTTTTCAGAATGATGTCTGTCGGTGCGTGTGTGTGGATGTGTGTATATGTGTGTATCCGCGATAACTCAAAAAATACTAATGGGAGAATTCCCAAATTTGACAGTTAATATTGTCAGCAACATTTTAGGTGACACAATAAATTTGGTGAATGTGGTACCACCAGAAGAGACATAATGAATGAAAGAAGAAAGGTACAATTTCGGGAAAAAAAATTATTAAATTTCTGGATGAAACTCGATGAATTATAATAAAAAAACATAAGTTTATGGAAAAAAATCTATCCGCATGTCTGTACTATCGCCACTGCAACCACAGTTTTTGAGATATACCTTTCAAATTTGGTACACTTATTCTAAAGGCCAAAGACAAGAAAAATTCAGTGATGAGCAAAATTGGTCAGCTCAAAGGAGGTCTACGGGACCCAAACTTTTTTGTATTTGTCTTTACAAAAAATATATATTCTTAATGAAAGATTATAAATCATGTCAACTATATCAAGCCAATAAAATATATTTTCCAAGTACTTGAATAAAGCTGATGTAAACTGAAATTTTTTGCACATTTGACTTCATAAAATGGGGTTAGGATAAATTTGGCAGTTTGACATTTGAAATGTCTAATTTAGTTACAAAAATGTCAATGTCAATAAGAAGAAATTATTAATTTAGAACCATGATAAAAGAAGACTTAGAGTGTTTGTCTGCAGAACTTGCTTTTGGTCAACCTCTACGTCGTCCGGGAGAATTCTTCTTTAATTCTCACGAGAACCCAGATATTCCGTTTTTTATTTCAAAATTATTGGAAAATTATAATAACCTCAAACCAATCAACACGAAACATCACTCGTAAGAAAAATGATTTATTATTTCTGACATTAAAATATGTAATTATGCATACATTAGAATTGAGGGATTGAGACCTTCTTTATCTCCAGTATGTGAGGGATAGGGTTAAACCCGCTTACTTATTAAACTAAAATTTAGATATAGTTGAGAAGAAAATTATTAAAAAAGTGAGATTTGCAATAGATTTCTTAGATGATTAGGTAATATTCTTTTAAGAAAGGGAGTATTTTGTGGCGTACTTACATACTTGCTAGCATTGTTGATATTTCCTAGCATTGTTAATAATATTACCAATCACTGTCAAATGACTATTATTAATATTTTAATAACTACTAATTGATATTTTTTAAAGTACATATTTTCGTAATTCTCCTCGAATAAACCTTTTAAATTTGCTGTGTTTGATTAATCGTGGTAATCCTTACAATAGATATACAAGTATTTCAAAAATGATATTTGATATTACGACTAAAATACTTGTAGACCGCCGCGCGCATCCCACAGTATAGTTATACTAATCAGCTTGCGCTGCAAAAAATCAGTCCGTTGCGTTGCCTGCAACTGACTGAGCCAGTCGATCACCGTGCAAAGCTTCGATCATAAACACTATGATCGAAGGTGCAAAGTAAGTAAAATATGACAAAATAAAAACCCGATCGCTTGTTTTTTCCTAGGTTTTCCCTTCAGCCTGAGCGTGTGGTGTCGTCCTCAGCGTTACTACATACCTTCTGTTGTTCTATTCTTTAAGGTACCATTGTATTAATCTAATTTCTTTTTAACAAATCACGTTCCATGTGCCTGTGCTATGCCTGAAGTCCTGCCCGAGACATTGTGTTATTCGATCCTCATGGTAACGTATATTAATATTATGTACCTTCTGTTCTTCGATTTCTTAAGGTACCCTGTTGCTAATCCATGTATTTTCTTACAGGTACGCTACTCATATATATATATATATATATATATATATATATATATATATATATATATATATATATATATATATATATATATATATATATATATATATATATATATATATATATATTAAATATGATTTGAAGGAAACAACTACTCAGCGGGCAAATACCCCGACCTGCATTGAATTACACCTTTAAATCATGATAGATGGAAAGCCAATATTATTTGTCAATTCCTAACCAGACATAGATCGATGAGAAGTTTCATACCTCTCACCACTATTCACTGCATCTTAGTTAGTATATAACTAGCAGGTTGGCCACTATCGTTTGTCTGTTCCATAACCTATGGCATACTGAAGAGAACAAATAAGTTCGAAATCGATCTATGTCTGGTTAGGAATTGACAAATAATATTGGCTTTCCATCTATCATGATTTGAAGGTGTAATTCAATGCAGGTCGGGGTATTTGCCCGCTGAGTAGTTGTTTCCTTCAAATCATATTTAATAACATTAGTTTAGTCCACCTGGGCTAGGGGTCGCCGCTCTTAGTACTTGCTGTGATGCAAGTCGGTATCCGCCACAGAGACATCTAGGATGTCGGTCGGATAGTAGCATTCAGACCATATGAGAAGTTTCATACCTCTCACCACTATTCACTGCATATATATATATATATATATATATATATATATATATATATATATATATATATATATATATATATATATATATGTATACAGTACTTTGCAATAATAAATGTCGATATAGTGAAAGAAGTGTTTATTTTTTATTACTACTATTTTATCTTCAACTCTAAGTAAACTTTTCTAAACCCTTCTAGATACTTCCGTGTCTTCACTGTAGTTATCCGGCCTCCATTATCTCAGTAATGGAGAACAATGGTGTTCCTACATTCTAAAACAGGAACTGACGCTCGAGACCGTAACGCAACATACCGCCGTATGCCAGAGTGCCAAAATGACTCTTTCCGTCTTATACAGACCGGAAGTATGTCACAATATGTAACATAATGTAATATTATTATTAATATTAAATATTATTTGGCGTGAAGACTTGTACTAATTTCAATTATTTTAGTGTTAAAAGATTGCTATTTTTATGCTCGTTGAAATGTTGCATCACCAGATAGGGGGTGTCATTGGAAATTTTCAAGTTAGGGTCGCTGGAGGAGAGGTGGTGAATCATAATAATTTTTTCACTCTATTTCAAGTTTTGCATAAATAAATCGAAGGGTTTTTACTCAAAATTATATTTGCTTTAGGTCGTGAGTGGGTCTATTCGAACAGATTTTAGCTCTATTCCACAAACGAATGAACTAATTATCGCTAACTAATGAAAACTGACACCAAGACCTTACTGGTGATAGCATTTTTTGTTTGAAATATCGAAAACTCTTATACGCACTCTACTACCACTAGTAATAAATCTCATGGTCCTCTGAATATTTTCTAGCTAAGTTTGAAGTAGATAACAAAGTAAAAAATGTTTCTGAAAAATAAAGATTTGTATTTGATCATCATTTAAATTTACTGAAAAAATTCAACCAATTCAGCCAGTTTCTTGGCAATTACTTTTTATGAATTGTTTAATATTTCAGGAAAATACAGAAATAAATTAAATTTTAAGATGATATCAGAGCTGCATAAACTCGAATTAAATTACTCTGCTCAATATTAAAAATAACAAGTATATTTTTAACATAATTTTAACCATAGTTATAATACCCGTTCAAGTGTTGATTTAGTAATTCCTTATCACAATCTATCTAAATATAAAGAGAGTCCTCAATATATGGGTAATAATACTGGACAATAAGCTACCATTGGAAATTAAAAATTTAAATAACCGTAACTTTCATCAAACTTTAAAATACATCTTGCAGACAAAATGTTTATTACTCAGTACAAGAATTTATAGAAGACGATATTATAACTTTTTGTGTAAATATAGGTATATGTAAATATGTATTTGTGTAATTATATCTGTACGTCTGTACCTACGTATACGTATAATATGTCTTTACATCGTGCATTTTATATAATTATAAGTCCCGTATTATTTTTCGTTATACTTTATGTTTTAAATTATAACCATGTATTATTGTTTATCTTTTAACTGCGTGTAACACTATTTTATTATACTATTTTTTAAATTCTGCTGAATAGTATTGGAAACTTTGAAGAGCTATCTGACGTGTCTTACACCATGCTGTATGATCTTTTGGACAATAAAGTTTGTTATTATTATTATTTATTACTTATTCGTGGAGTGCTGTATAAAAACGAATTAAAAAAAACAATTAATTTTTAGTTACTCTTAATGCAAAATCAGCAATGGATTATAATTTCCTGATTGGAGTAATTATTTTCAGAATCGTGTTAACAATAATCCATTTTGGTTATAGCAGAGGTATCAATTGCTTAGGCGATAAATAAACGAGGGCAAGATTAATTTTTGCTGCGTATAATGGTATCAGTGGCAGTGATGTTATATATTTGACGATGATCTCGTAAATTCAATCGCAACGTGATTTTGTTCAGTTTTCACATTTTGCTGCTGGCAGGCCTAGGGCCGATCCGTGTTATCTGCCCGGGTGATTTAGCTGGGTTATGGCACTCTGATGTAATAAATTAAAGTGTATTAAGAGAGTAACTGGTGTTTATGTCTCAGTTGGGGAACACTATACCGTGATTTCACTTGCTAATACGGGTTTGCTATCGGTTTGGATCAAAACTTATATAGACATAATACGCGTTAGTACATTAGAATTTCTCTGTCTTTACGACAGAGAGATGGAGCATTAAATTATTCAGTGAACCCTCTCAAAAGGTCTTTCTAAACATTTACTGAAGTCAGACGAGGAAAGATTAACTAACCACTTGTATACAAAAGTTACACCAATATCTTATTTATTTCATTCAACAGCATGAACAAAAAACGTATAATATCGAGGCTAATCGTAATGTAACATGTTTAAATATATTACTGGTGGCAAAACCCGACTTTGGTCAAAACTAGTTTTATGTAGTAAAAATTAGAAATTTTTTTTATATAAAAAACATCGAAGAAGGAAGATTCTGCTCCTTTCGGCCCGTGTGCACTACGAGTATGAGAGCGGTAAAAACAGCCCTCCGATATTTTTTTTATATAAAAAAAAATAACTTCCAGTTTTATCTAGTGAAAAGCGCATCATCGTCACCTCAGTGATGGCGCCGCAACGCTTTAAAAAATTTCGATTGGCACATAGCGTCGAGTGACCTCGCATTTTGAAGGTGTTTTCAAGAGTTTTAGGTTGATATCAAAATGTTGATATTTGGATAACTAAAGACGAAATTACGAGGTTAAGATGCAATATTGCTAAGTAAGTAGATTATAGAATACTATCTATGCAGAGTTCCCTGTAAGTGACGGTAAATTAGTATCGTCTCTTACATTCGACAGAAGAAACCACAAATGCATCTGCCTACACCACCACCCATATAATTTTGTTATTTTTTAGCAATTTTTCAGTTGAAAGTTTTATTCTCGGTTTTATTGTTTTCGAGAGTTTTTACAAAATCCATGTTCCTAAAAAAAACTGAAGTATTTGAAAAGAAGAGATATTTTGTTTTCATTGTTTTCATGTTTTCATCATTCATTTTGATTAAACAATGATTCTACTAGTAAGTAATAGATATCATCTTATTCTAATTATTTTAGTTGGCTTATTGCGATTTAACAGAGTAGCATATGGATGAACGGGGACTCAAGCAAGTCAAGGTTCCGACACTCTTGACTAGTTCGCGATTAGTAGTCGCGGGGAAAGCACGCTCTGCTAGCTAGCAAAATCATTTTCTCGGCGATCTTTGCCACGGTCGTAAATTAGTAAAAACACGATTTCCCGGTTTAACATACGATGGAATGGTGATCAATGTCTTATTTGCAAATCAAGTTTGATTGGTTGGAATTCAAGTAATTGTAAGAGACATATTGAAAATAAAAGTTATAAGAAAAACTTACAATTTCCACACTGGGTGTTTTTGTCTGACCTCATTTTTATGTTGGCTGTGTGTAATATTCCGGAAGATTTACTTGACAAGGAACATTTTTGTCTGTTTCAGAAAAAGTACCATATATTCCTTAATGGCCATTACGAACGAGAGGACAACTACGACCGAATTATTTAACAAAAAATTGTGGATAACTGTTGATGAAACCATGGACGCAAGAAGTAACAAAGTGGAAAATGCTTTAGTACGCATTTTAAAACCTAATCAGCCATTGACGTCGTATTTAATCGCAAGTAAAAGATTATAAATTGTCAATTCTGAAGCAGTACAACAGCTGGTAATAAAAATACTTGAACAATTTCGCATACATAAATGAAATATTTTAATGTTTATGACCAATGGAGTCGCGTATGTGCTTAAAGCAGGTTTATCACTAAAAAAGTTTAACCCTACTTTATTGATAGGAATGATGTAGATATATCTTGGGTTTTCGGTCAATTAAATAAATAAGAACAATATTTATTTTTTAACGTTTCGATTTATTACAACCATCGTCAGAGAACTACAATTAATTACACAAAATTCGTAAGGTTATATTATGTTATGTTATATACTTACAATATGGATTATTTTGGTATTTTTTTGGTACTAGTTTACATTTTATAACTATTGCAGATGAGTGTTTATATGTGTCTGAAATTTTATAGCTTGTGGTGCGGTTTGTTTATGTTAACTGTGAAGAGGTGTGATTTATGTGTGTATTATTAGATATGATATTGTTCTTACATTAGTGATGTGCATTATTAGGATTAAACAGTTTATTTTATGTGTGGACTTGATGGAAAGAAGTAAAAAACTTGTTATTTCTAATTTTTATAAGTGTATTACATATTATCCCCTTCATATTTAACTTAATAAGCTCAAATATTTTTTGCTTAAATTCTCAATATCTGTACAGTTGTTAATTGCGTTATTATGACTTTCAATTTATAGGATCTCATGTATTGTTTTTCGGTGGTTATTTGGTTCCCTTTCTAGTATGTTTATATTGTTAAAGTCAAAACTATGGTTGTAGTCTAATGCATGTTTCGTATGGGCTGTTGAATTTGGATTCGCTGTTTTTATATTATATTTATGTGTGTATATTCGCTTATGTAGGAATTGTTTTGATTGGCCTATGTGTGTGTTGTGCTTTATTGCATATAACCTGTTCACTTATGCCTTTCACTTTGTGGCAGAAAAAATTCGCAGTAGCTATCCGGATATCGACAAATTAATAGCAAATGCAATGACGATTTTTGTAAAACATCCAAACCATATGAAACAATTTTACAGTCTGCCCAAGAATTAGTGAACTTGCACGATATTACACGATGGAGGACATGGTTGGCGGAAGTTTGTTATTTCAATAAACATTTCGTCGAAGCTATATCTATCCTTTTCAAATTCGACCCCAAATTGTCCAAATCTATCAGGAGAAGTTAGCAACAGTTTGAAAATCCACAAGTTGATGCAGATTTGAGTACTATACATGGGAACTATAATAGTACCAACAGATGCTACTGAACTATTATAAGATAATAATTTATCCTTAACTCAATCGTTTGCACATCAAAACATTACTAAATTTTAAGAGTAGCATGATAAACTCAGCACAATTATTTCTACTATGTTTGACACTGTGACGCTTCACCCATCTACGTCATCATGAGTCCATAAACAAAAACAACATTCTTCAATGAATACCGCCCAATTCCAATCCTGATCTCAGTTTCTCATTTCATTGCACCGCTGCTGTAGCCTATGAGTACCTGACAAACATAAGGTTAAGCATAAAAATGATCTATATGAATGAAATCTAAAATACTCTATTCGGTGAAAAATTGTCGTTACTGAAACTTTACATTTCAGATCATTCACCTAATGGCTCTGACACTATAAGAGGTAGATTCTCACAATATGTGGGAGGAGGATATCCAGGATCTCTAAAAACATCTAAATACACTTTAGATTACCTAGGCCAATAGCTCAACATTGTTAAAATATTCCGATTAACACGTCTGTAATTTGCCTTACTGAAAAAACTTCATGACAATAATTACCCATATTTACACAAATACCCAAAATACAAAAAGAATTTTTCAAGATCACATTAACTAAATTAAATTGTTATTAAATTCATAAGAAATTTAATAAAACTGATTCTATTAAATTAATTGTAAGTACTGTATTTAAATTATATTGGGCAAACCAGCTGATTGATTCAGACCAGGCTTAAAGAACATATATGGCTCATCACGAATACGGAAGAACATTGTTATCTAACATGCATTTGAGAAAAACTATAAGACAGATATAAGCAATTTAAGATTAATTAGAAATAAAACAAAAACTAGACAGCTGGATGCTGATTTGTAAATTACAAAACGCAAAAGTTGTATAAATAGTAAAAATCTATCCCAAATAATTTCTTTTATTGGTTAGTCACGGTGATGGCATGTGACGAGTGGGTCTCACTTCTTCGAACCGAGAAATTAGGTATAGAGAGTGTTGTTAATATAAATTTAGTTTTGATAAACTCCTGATGATGCCAACTTCATTGATGTCACGGTGTCAATTAATATACATAATTGGTGAGCAGTAGCCAGCGACACTATGGCAGTTGCCACAGTTTCATATTTGGTGAACATCAATATTTCCTTTAATTTCATTTATATTTTAATAGCATTTTCTTTTCTTAAACTTACAGTTTTAAAGATGGTTTTTAATCGATCTTATTCAGACTAATTAAAATTTTCATATTTGGAATGCATTTTATTCATCAACCGCGATGTTCAGTTCCAATCAGTATAAACAACCAGAAAGTGTTAATTAATAATTATTTTAACGAGTTCGTGACCGCAGTTGTCGTAACGGAATTACCACTGTGTGTTCAATAATACTAGATGTTTAGCGTCAAAGGGTTTACCTGTGTGTTTTGTGTGAATATCTACTCTTTGGTCGCAGAAAGATTTGAGATCAAAAGTTCAGGACTAAATCGTGTATAAAATAATTCTGATGTGCATAATTTATATATAGAAAAAAGTTTTCTCAAATTATTTAACATAGTTTGTATAGCCCTAAACTATCTTGTAATTTAGTTACATTCGTAGATTGGCCTTAAACTGTACAATTATTAGAGTTAACAAAAAATATTCAATGACAGCAAAATATGTGTTCTGTAATGTATAGAGTGAACCCGCGAGAATTCCCATCCCCCTTTTCTCTGTTATTTTTGAAGTTAGAAAGACGTTTCAAAAAACAGATTGTAGGGAATTTTATGATTTTTTTTCACGATGACCTCATTGAATATATATGGTGTTTCATAAAAGTGTGACCAACCCAACTTATATCTTTTAAATAGAACACCCTATATATTTTTAGTTTTTTTAAATCTACGTTTTATTACGGTTCCAGTGATACATGTTATATATTTCCATCATTCGTTTGGAAAATACAAGCTGTTAAAATATGTTCCGAGTATATTCCTGCATTCATTTTCAGAATAATACATGATTTTATTTAATAGAAATATTTCACACACAAATAGTGACAACAGAAGATGACAAGTTAATCGACTGACAGATATTTAATTATTTAGACGCTTATTTATTTTTCCATAGGCTTCTAGAAATGTAACATTTTATAGTTCCTATTTCATTTTAATTTGATATTTTAACAGCTTGTATTTCCAAATAAATAATGCAAATGTATAACATGCATATATTACTGGAGTCGTAATAAAATGTACATTGCAGAAAACTAAAAATATATAGGGTGTTCTATTTAAAAAAAATATAAGTTGGTTTAATCCCACTTTTATGTATATTCACAGATGACATCACAAAAAAATTCATAAAATTTCCTACGATCCGTTTTTTGTGTCTTTCTAACTCCAAAAAATAATGGAGAAACGGGGATGGGAATTCTCGCGGGTTTACCCTGTATATTTTAAAATTAACTAGTTTTATTAAAATAATATTTTTTAACCACCTCATTATCACCGAAGTACCCCTGAAAATCAGAAATTTTGTACTAAATAAAGAGTTCATACCCTACCTGAGTCTGAAATAAATTTTCTCGGTATGGAGTCAACTTCATTATCTAAGTAGATAAGTATAAGCTATGTTTATCCACTCACAATCAGTTACGATGACATTAAAGTAATTGCTTAATGTGATAGACTGTATTCCACATAATGCATAATCGACTTGGTAGTCGGAAGGACAGATGTACACTCTTTTACTCAGACAACCTAGGTTAAAATTTTGGTCGTACCAAGTTGTTGATGTATCTAAGTGTACGATGTAAGCACGTTAAAGACGCCTACAAAATTGACAAAAGTTAAGCACCAGGCGGTCATGACTGCAGGTATGAATGTCTGAAGGTAACGATCATAGAATTATAATACCAAAAATACTTCATCCATATTTTATTCAAAGTGTGCAAGATATTTTACCTTTAGATCTAGATATATGCGTTTAGATTTCTGTTGGTTCATCCAAGATTGAAAGCCTAAGATTCTGTAGGAATGCTTTATTCATCGATGAAGCATGTAGTACAAGGAGAGGCGTAAAAAATGTTTGCAACGAACATGTTTAAGTCGAAGATAATTGGTACGAATCTAAAGTAATACGTTTTCAACATGAATTTAGGATTAATGTGTGGGCAAAAATCATTGATAATTTTGTTACTGGCCCCATGGTTGTACCCTATCGACTAAATAGTGCAAATTATTTACAAATCCTTCTAAATATTTTGTGTAATTTACCAGATATGTGGTTTATGCACCATTTTCTCTCATTTTCCATTAAATATCCCACAATATTTGAATTAAATGTTTCCATATATACGCATCAGCGGAGTACATATTGTTCCGGTAAACTAGCTACCACATGCTCCTGAAATAATGTCGTGTAAATATAATTATTCTTTATGGGACGCTTAAAAATCACTTCGTTAAATATAGAGAAAGCTTTATGGAGATGAATTCAAAACTATAACTTCTTTAAAAATGATGCTGAAATATTACAAATAATACAGTTTATTTATTTACGCCGAATTAATCTTTATATGCGTGAAATGGTAGTTATATTGAATATTTGTAGTAAAATTCCTAATTGCATTTAATGGATCATTGGATGGATTATATTGAACATCTAAATACAAAATAAACTTATGTTTGATTTTCGCAATTTAATTAACTCATGACAATAGTTTCGCCACACAGTGGCTTCATCAGATGGTGAGTACCTTATGTTTGATTTTCGCAATTTAATTAACTCATGACAATAGTTTCGCCACTGGCTTCATCAGATGGTGAGTACAAGACTAAATTCTTTATTACAAAGTGAGGGTATATAATAAGTATCAACTAACTAATCTAGGGTAATAAAATGGAACAGTAATAAAATAAGGTACAAATAATTTAGAAAATATTTAACAGTGGTGAACAGTTTAAATCCAGCTGGTCATTTAAAATAATATTACTATTTTTTAATTTATTAATTTCTAATGTCACTAATAGTGACAATTTTAATCCTTTATATGTTGTGTGTAAAATATCAAAATTATTATTGAAAGAATGATTGTCCTCTAGCAAATGGTTGGCATACGTCGAATCTAATTTATTGTTATTAAAACTGCGTTTATGTTCGGACAATCTTTTTCCAAAATTTCTTCCCGTTTGTTCGATGTATACTTTAGGGCATGTACCACATGCAAGCTTATAGACTCCACTTTTTTTGTTCTTTTTTTAGTTTTATCTTTATTGTTCTTAATAAATTTTCCCAAAGTGTTATTAGTTTTAAATGCTATTTTAATATTATGTTTTTTCTTAGTTCAACTGATATTTTTTTCGGTAGGTTGGCCTATATAAGTAAGGGTTTTATATCTTAAATCACTTAATTCACTGATTTCTGCTTTTGGATAAACTGACTCTATTGCTATATTATAATTTTTCTTTTTAAGTAAATTGTTAACCAAAGTTTCTTTAAAACCATTATTCACTGCTATTTGCTTAATAAAATTTAATTCGTTGTTATCTTCAGTTAAAGGAAATTTGGTTAATCTGTTTATCATATTGTTTATTGTTTATCATATTGAACATCCTTGTAACAGGATGACCCATTTTTTACCAATTCCGCAATACTGATGGCCAAAAATATTACGTCAAAAACATTTATTGTAGTATAGATATAAACATCCTAAATTTGAACACAATAACTGGAAGCGTTCTTTTATTATTTAAAAGATTTAAAATTTATTTAAGAACTTGACGCTCGATAACGACTTAACAAACCCTTTTAAATAGAGGTAATTGCGTTCAACTATTTTTCTTACTATTTGAGAATAATTAATTAGTGGCTTTTTGTACAGACTATATTATATCAATGCATATGAATTCCATTTTGGCTAATATTTCACTGATTTGATATTTATGTGAAGGGTAACATGTTGGTTATCCACTAGTATTTATTATGATGTGCATGACCAATGACTATATAATAGCACCCCGTCATGCATTTGTATACTTCAAATGAATACAGAATCCACATACGTTATCTGATGAAGTCAAATAATATACAGGGTGTCCCAGATATAAAGTGACGCAAAGTAATGGGAGATAGAGCACACTTAGCTGAGTGTAAGACACCACCAAACTTACCTTGGAATATTAATCGTTCTTGAGATACAGGACGTTTTATGGTTTTTGACTAATACTGTAGTCGGCCACATTTCTGGAAAGGCTTTAAATATTTGAATAAAATTTGGTACAAATATTATACTCTTTTATTCCAATCAGTCATAATTCACTTTCGAAAAATTCCAGGACCGGGCTCAATTTCTATAATGTTGCAGTCAGTGCCAATAACATCACACTGTGCATCATTTTTTGTTAAATATTGATAAACGTTCAAAAAGTCAATGGATCAGTGTATAAAATAATGTTATAATATTTGATGGCACGTTTAACACGTTCACAGTCCTACGCCCCACATGTGGGTCATGACCGTGCTCACTTACACGTCCATGAACCACATATGGGTCATATAAGTATGTGTTTGGTATAGCGATATTTTGAGGTGGACGTAGGAGTAACTATTAATAACAGTTTACAGGACTCTAGAGGAAAGAAATATCTACACTTGGAAAAGAAATCATGTAAATAATTCAAGAAATAACGAAATTAATTAAGGTTGAATTATTAGCATTTTCATTACTAAAATAATGAACAATACACAAAAAAATTAATGATTTTCTGCAAAACAGCCAACGCAAAATGCTTGATTACATTGACGACAAATGGTGCTGACCTTTTTGGTTTTTTTTTTTTTGAAGCTTCTAATGACATTAACTGTTGCTCCTTTAATCTTTTGTAGCAACCATGACGGCGTTTTCTATAAATCTTCTGATTGTCACCTCTCGGCAACTCTTCCAACTTATGTACGAGTACGTCTTTGTCACTCTTCATTTTTTTCATTTCATTTGCTCTAGCGGATTCCTTATCGATATTTAGAAGGCTTTTTATAAGTGACTCTCTCAATTTCATCAGAGTCAAGTAGTCCTTTTTGGAACGCTTAGAATTATATAAAACAAGAGTGTTGACCATCAGTTCCACAAATAATTTCCATGGCTAATTTTTGTACCAAGTTAGTGATTTTCGAAGAGACGTATAGTAGCTGGACAATTGATCTGATATGTCAACACCTTGCTTGTCCATATTATACTGAACTACAGCGGAAGGTTTCAGTTTGTCATCACCGTTTCTTTTCTTTCCACAAACTTCCATTTTATCATCATGACAAGTTGAGAGAATGTAGACATCTCGTTGGTCCTTCCACTTTATAATCGTTATGTAGTCATTTTGTTTAGAAACTACCTGTCCTTTTTGTAATTTATAATTAATTAAATGCTTTGGTAGACCTATTCGGTTTTTTCGTATTGTGCCTAATAAATTTATTTTTCGCTCGTACAAATATTTGGCGAGATCTATACTTGTATGATAATTATCAGTTATCACCAAACGGCCATCATCTAATAATGGCTTTACCAACTCTATCACAGTGCTGCCAGGAAGATCTAATTCTGCCAATCGTTGCCCTTGTCCATCATAAATTTTAACATCCCAGGTATATCCATGTGGAGTGCACAATTTGTATAACTTGATACCATACTTATGGGCCTTTGAAGGATTATACTGACGAAATTTGAGACGGCCATGGAAAGGAACCATAGTTTCGTCTATAACAATGGTGTCACCTGGAGCATAAGTATTATTCATATTTTTTCTAACCAGTTTCAATAATGGATTTATTTCTGATAAACGATTAATGACAGATACACTATTGTCTTGGAAATGCTAACATCTTAGCAATAGCGCAAATCGATTATATTTTGTGGGAAGTTTATGAAATAATGCATGGTAGTACAAGGGGTCTGATTTCCAATAGCTTTCTATGGTAGGAAAATTTAGTAAGCCCATTAACATTATCATACCTAAAATAAAGCATATATATATATACAAATATATATATATATATATATATATATATATATATATATATATATATATATATATATATATATATATATATTGTACTTGTGACTACTATACCTTAGTAAGTAATACTAACCAATAAATGTGCGCATTTCCTCTCCAGTCGTATCGTACCATCTAGAAATTCTTGCTGTACGAATTAACCGCTTTTTATTCTTCATTTCCTTTGCGTATCGATTAGTTTCCAACACCATTAGCTCAATAATTTTCTGATCAATAAATATTTTGAAAATATCAATTGGCTGCATATTTTGAGTAATTGGAACTAATGTTCCACTTACTCCAGTGAACTCGACCTTGAAAATTGAAGTACAGCTTCCGACCAAAATGACATTATTTCAGTTGTTTCCAAAACATTAATTTCACCTACATTTTCATCAGTATCCTCTTGATCCTCCTCATGACTACTATTTCCATCAGCACCCTCTTCATCACTGTATTCATAAAAGCTTTCTTCCTCGCAACCTTCTTCCTCGTCCTCATTATAATTAGGGTCGATGAAACTATCATCTGAATCGTAATCCAAATCTGATTCATAATTCACATCTGATAAATTATTTGCCTCCTCGTCTAACTCTGCTTGTGTTAGTTTACGTTTATTTTGCCACGACATGGAACTGAATTGACAACAGTGACACACAGTCAACTTATTTGAGGTTATAAACACACACCTGTCACCTGTTATAGAATCACACAAATAACTGCATACAACAACTTTGTAAACGCTATTTCAAAATGAGTACGACCCATATGTGTCTCATGCGACTCTGATGCACTCGTAAAGATAACAGTACGTCCCATGACCCACATGTGGAGCATGAAAATTTAAGTGGGGACTCAGGATGATACCGAATAATTAGCATTATGACTGTGAACGTGTTAAGGTCATTCGCCAAATTTTCAAAAATATTCATTGATCAATTTTGAAATTCTATAAATTTGACAATCATCTAATGAACGTCATAATTTTATTTAAATAACCTACACTAATTAAGAATTTTATTTTTTTATTTTTGGACAGGAAATGCATATTTATTAAAAAATGAATGGTCCGTGCAGGGACTCACTTAAAATTTCATGATTCGGTATATTTTTTTAAATATGTTATTCACAATAACTACATCATTTTTGAAATACATTAATACGAAATTTTTCATGTTCATTACTAAATTGAAATGCCTTTGAAAATGTCATATGATCTGGTATACGGCGATTTCAAAAACTTATACATTCTTCTGCAGCTCTCCCATTTCCCTTACAAGAACCATATACAAAAAAATTTTATCTTAACCACATAATAGGACTGTGAGGATGGTTAGAAGCATACTTCAATTTTCTTAGGCGTTTTTTCAGATTTATTACAAGGATCAATTCTAGGAGCATGTTGTTTCAGCATGATGGTGCTGGACCTCATTTTCCTGTATTGGTCAAAGATTATCTGATTCAGCATTTTCCCAACAGATTGATCTGTCGAAGAGTCCCGGTTAATTGGTAACCGATTTCTCCTGTTCTTACACCTCTGGAATGTTAATTTTTTATAGGGCCAACTTATGTCAGATATGTACAACGAAAAATTCGGTACAAGGGAACATTTACTAGAAAAAAATACTAACGTATGTGACAAAATTGGAAATAACACGATCAGTGAAAATCCTTTAAAAACGTTCTCAAATATATATTGATGCTTGGGATTGATTATTTTGAAATTCTGTTGTAATTTTAATTGCCTCGTATTGTTAATTAATTTGTTTTTTTTTAGTCGTGTGCTGCAAGTTATTGTTTAATAAGTTCCATTTTGTGCAAAAATATAAATCTTCTGTGGCTAATTGAAACTTTCAATGCCAATCTATTCAACACGCACACACTCATGCACACACAAATTTAATTTTGACTTTATGTTGTCAAAACAAAACTGCTAACTTTCATCTTTATTATTTTAATATTATTTTCCATAGGTGTTTAAAAAGTAATTTTAATTGTGCTTGTTGATACAAGCCTCACTATTAATATTATTTTTTTTTCATGAAAAGAAGTGGAATGTATAGTACATTCCACTTTTTGCTTAGGAATTTTAAACTTAAGAAAACTTAGAAACGCTGCATATCAAAAAAAATTAATAACAAGTTCCTCTTTTTAATATTATCTTAATTTATATAAAATGCACTTATCTTGGAGTATTTCTTGTCCAGAAAAATAAAGATGCTTAATTAGTGTAGGGTATTTAAGTAAAATTAATAAAATAGTGACGTTAGTAAGTTGATTGCCTAATGTATAGAATTTAAAATTTGATCAATCAATATTTTTGCAAATATATATGAGAATAACCTTAAACGTGCCATCAAATATTATGATAATATTTTATACATTGATCCATTGATTTTTTAAACTAATATTTACCAAAAAACTGATACAGAGGGTGATGTTATCGGCACTGAGAGAAAATTTATAAAAACTGAGACCGGTTCTGGAATTTTTCCAAAGTGGTTATGATTTTGATTGGACTAAAAGAAGATAATATTTGTACCAAATTTTATTCAAATATTTAAAGCCGTTCCAGAAATATGGCCGATTACAATTTTAGTCAAAAACCATAAAACGGTTCATATTAAAAGGTAAGTTTTGAACTCAGCCAAGTGTCCTCTATCTCCCATTATTCTATGTCACCTTAAATTTGGGAAACCCTGTATGTTCTGAATAAAAAAATGTTGGAATAATTTTTTTGATGGGTTTTAATTTTAATAGCTATAGATCAATTGTTAAGTCAAATGAATGTTGTATGGTATATAAATGAGGTTAAGACAAATGTAAATTTTCCACTAAAAACTGAGCGAAAATTCAGTAAGAATTTCCTTTTGAAACTAGATTACATGCTTTGTATTTAATTTAATATTTAAAAATTTCGTTAGTTACCTCATTTGTAGAATTAAGATTTTCAATAATTGTTTTTATTCTTTTCATTTCAATCAACAAGCCACAGTTTTCATTCGATTTGAATTTTTTGGTTTAAAGTTAATATTTACAGTAGTTATTTTTTTTTAAATTTTTCTCATGCAACCTCACATTTATGATACATTTTTGGAATCAGAAAAATACTTCCGTTCAGAAAATACCGCAAACAAGCCATTAAAAAAATAATGACCTTGACCCCATATTTTTTGAGATAACCGTGATACTAATTTCAGAATGATATCATAATATCTACTTAAGGTGGACACTGGATGTCTTGGCTTTATTATTGAGATAAAGGAAAATATGAAAAATTAATAATATGCAATTTTTGCCATAGACGTTAAATATACGAGAGGTGGTCAAAACATCACATTCTTAAAATTCTGACACCCTGTATATTATGCATGGATTCGATATTACTGTATCCAATAAATATATGAAACATAAGCACTTCCAGATGTTTTTCAATTTTTTAATTTACCCTTTATATTTATACATTTAATTCCTTCTTTAACAATATCTTATACTATTATCTTTATTCGTTTTCAAGATATAGGCTATTCAAATTATTCTCATTAAAAAATGCAAGCTAGGCGTGAAACAGCTATTTGTATAACACCGGAGGAAAGTGTAACATTTTCATCCAGCACGTGAAGTTTTGACCAGCCTGAAAGTTGGAGTCCAATTTCAAAATATGCGCAATTCTGATAAAAAATTGACCTGCCTTGGGATTTTTCAATTAATAAATTATTTTAGCTGAAACCGAGTTTACGCAATATTTTATGGACATACTGTATAATTTCACAACAAATAATCTGTACTGTAAATTAATAAAGAGACAGAATGTTGAACCACGTGATTTTCAGAAAGTAATCTAGTAATTAGTCAGTTTTCTCGTTAGTCTTGTGTGTATCTTATGATGGAAAATAACAACTTGCAATCAATCTGATTGGTTGTTGTTGAAGCTAGAAAGGAAAGTAGATAGAACGTGTTTAAAATAAGTAAGTAATATTGTAACTACCGGAAACTTGGTGAAGCTGGTCCAGAAAATCATTATGCCGTTCATGTATACAACTGTTGAAATTATCGATTTATTTAGTGGTTCCTGAATAAGCCAAGTGTCTCTATAATTGCAAATAGTCATAATTGCATTTAGACACTATCAAATGCAAATATGTAGTTATTTGAGTCTAGTTTCACTCCGTGATTTTAAAAGTTTGTTGCACAATATTAAAGTTTTGCTGAGATCCAAATATCTGAGGTTATAATCCTCGCAAAATGTGATTCTCTAGGACGTCTAGATCTACGTGGACGCTGCTGGTCCTCTTCTTCCTAACATTTGGAGCAACATCTGTGTCTAAATATTTCTGAAACATTATGACTCAGACCGTCTGTTGAATAATGCGATCTCGTTCAAACTCAGGTAATTGTTGATACTCAGTGCGATGTTGACGTCTTGATATTTCAAAAATCTTCAACTACGAATTGCGAACATAGAAATAAAACACATCCATTTTAATAAAGAAACAACGCATTTAGTAGCCTGATAATTTTAAGATAGATATAGGAAAAAAAGCAAAATGGTCCGTGAGATTTTTGCCTAAATTTCAGTAATTTATTTCTTACTAAAATATATCCACAAATTCTTGTATTACGATTTTTTTTAAAGCTGTACATCTTGAAGTAAGGCCACTTTATTTAACAATCAATTACATTATTATACAGTGAGGTCCTAAAGTCACCCCCCCTGCTATTTTTTAGCCGTTTGGAATTTTTTCTTGAAATTTGGGAGCGATATTCCCTAGCAGGATAGGTATTTTTTGAACATAGACTTTATCGATTTTTCATGATGATTCCCTAAAGCATATGGAATTGGCGATCTAATCATTTATACATATAAAAAATGTGAAACAAATAAGGTAAATAAGATAAACAAGACGAATAATGTAAATAAGAAAAACAAGATAAACAAGATAAGAGGACAAACGAGATAAGTAGGATAAATATGATAAATAGGGTAAATAAGATAAATAGAATAAATATGATAAATAGGATAAATAGGATAAATAGGATAGATAGATAAATAGGATAAATCGGATAAATAGGAAAATAAGATAAATGACAAACAAAATAAAAGACATAAACGAGATAAACAAGAGAAACGAAACCAACAAGGTAAAAAAATAAAATAATTTCAAATTGGATATGATGAGAAAGTACTGCCTGGACAGACTATTTTTTTTAATTGAATAAAATTAATTTTAGGTTATTATTCTCAATAACGATTAATTCTGGAATGGGTTGGAACATTCGATGTGAAGATAACACGTCGCAGTTTTCCACGAAACACCAAAACACTATATACAGCACTCGACGTGCTTTTCGTCAACCAAGTTGGCATTATCTGAAGATGATTATAATAGTTTTAATCATCTCCAGATGATGCTAACTTGGTTGGCGAAACGGCGTCGAGTGCCGTATATAGTGTTTCGGTGTTTCGTGGAAAACTACGTCAGTGTCAATAACGGTCAATCTGACGAGAAATTTTCTAAAGTTCTTTCCGGCACATTTTCTCATTCTGAACAATTTTTAGTTCAAAAATTTTTTAATATGACGAAATTTTTTTTTGGGGCCCGTTGACATGCCCTCCCTTGTGCACCAAATTCACTGATAATCAATAGGGTTCTTGAAGTTTCAGATTTCTACGTTGAGACATGTTTGAGAAAATGATAGCAGAATAATGACCAGCGACACACAGACACACAAATTCACAGACACACAGATGGTACGGCGATTCGGATAAACTTTCTATTTTCGGGTCTCAAAACGGCCATTTTCATCATAACCTTGAATTAGATTTTTCTCATAACACCAACAGTTTCTGTTTCAGTATAGCTGGACGAGAATATAATAAATATGTCTGGAAATGATGACAATATAGGAAGGCTTTCATACGTTTGTTGTCAAACAAAAAAAAAAAAAAGATCGAAACATTACTTTATATTTGTTGAAAAAAGCGGTGGTCTTTTTATATGGCTTTTGGCTTTTATTATTATTATTGGCCATTCGAGAAAATTTCCTAGGCCGCTTGACCCTCAACCAATCCGTCTCTGACACAAAAGAAATTGTGGGAAAAAGTGCAATCAATAACACTATCAGCGTATTTTTTTGTTACATATGAATAGAATTTAGTTTACTTTTACATTAAATGTAAACTAATATCCGACGGTGTTGATTCAGATTAGTTGTATATGATACATAAAATTATGATTAAATAAAAAAATGTTAAATATCAACATTTTAAGAGTTCCTCAAATAATTTTCATAAACTGAAAATTTCGTGTCGATGAAAGTAGATAGCCCCATGGGTATTTCCAAAACGTTGTTAGTATTTTATCAGTAGTCAGCTTTACAACCACTATAAACTAAGCATGACGCAATCTGTCGTGGCCACAAAGTTTTACCTTGGCAATCACTACAACTTTATCTAAGCCAGACGATTGTTAACTTAACCCGCTCCCGCTCCATTACATTTCCTTCAATAAAGCGTAGTTTTTATTCTAGTGAAATGGGAGTTGATGACAAACTTGATAAAACTCTTAAAGTTTCATATATTTATTTTTACGGCGTTTTCTTTTTCCTTTGGATAAATATTATACAACTTTCTTTGTCTTTGCTGATTACATTAAACTGGTAAATAAAGTGACAAATCGATACACCAATTTTATATTTGGCATATAATCAAGATTACTCAAGGAAAGGAAAGTGAAGCGAAGATTTTAATTGTAATAATGCCTAATTATGCTAATAGAACACCTCTTGGGGCGATATATAATAATTTATAATATTTAGTTACCTATAATATCTGGTGCGTATGGTAATAATCGTTTGCACTGAAAAATAAAATAAGTGCATCGTAACATCTTTTAATTCTCTTCATTGAATTACCTGTAAAAAAAAGATCTTTATCCCACTATTAAGTTCAAACATATATTTCATTACCCTATTCAGGTCAACTCTCTTATTCAATTAGCAATAGTTTTTCCAAATTTAATATTAAAACATTTTTTAGTTCTAACAACAATATAGGCGATATATTTTCAATGCAAAACAAAAAACTGATCTCTAAAAAATGTGGTGTATATCGGTTAGATTGCCCAGAATGTAACGCCTCATATATAGGTAAAACAGGTAGATCGTTCGGAGTAAGATATAGAGAACATATTCACACACAAAAACAACATTCCAACTTTTACAAACACCTAACAGATTCTGGTCATACAATATCTGATGACCATCAACCTAAAATATTACATATTTGTGGAAAAAGTAAAAAACTTAATTTATTTAGAAGTGCTAGAAATTTATAAATTAAATAGGAATAAAAACTACAACATATTAAACGACCAAACAGATTTAAATAATTCTCCGTTATTAAACTTATTCAGATAACCAGCTGTTAATAAAAATCACACCATAATATAATTTATTATCTTGAAAAAAACCCTACATTTAAACAGATAACATTAGTACAAATTTGAATTATATTATCAACCATAAAGTGACCCATCAGTTTAGTTTATATTTAAATGAAAGTAAAATCTGTGTATAATTTAGTTTACTTGAAAATGTCTGAATAGAATGAAACCAGTTGCAAAATAACAAATAAAGTGAAAATTAGAGACAAGTAATAAAAAATGTTTATAATTATTTAAATCGAATTACCTGTACTTGGACGTATACTTGTATTATTATTCCTCCCATACGTGGGGATGCTAGGTCGGCAACAGACCGGGTGTCCGTTGAGGGACATATTATATTCTGTTCATTTTTAATTGTAAAATAATATTTTTGATTTCATTTGATTTTTTGTATTTTTTTTTTTCACCACCCATACAGGGTGTCCAATAAAGTATTATGTCAAAATTCGGCAGTTGATTGAACTATTTCTCAGTAACAATCAATCCAATATTTCGCAACAGAATCATATTTTTTGGAAATATCTCTAAAACTACTGAATTGGATACTTTCAAATTTAGGGTATGATAATATTAACAACGACCTATCGAAAAAAGTATAGTGGTGAAACATGCGTACAACCATTGAGGAATTTAAGAGACTAAGAAGGGAAGAAAATTCCATTCATAGGAATAAAAAGCGAGCATACGAGGACCGTCTGACTAAGACTTTAGTGTTATACAACTCGCGAAATGAAAGATCAACATTTTACCAGTAGCTAAATCGGCAACGAACCTATAAACCTGACACAGTAATGTGCCGTGACAACAATGGAGACTTACTGATTCATTAATGACGTGCTACGTAGATTGACCCACATTTTCACTAATTGCAGACGATGATGAACTGAGAGTTCTACATGGATCCATCAATGATCTCAACTAGCCACCGCCGACCCTTGAGGAATTTCACTGTTGCCTAAAAAAACTTAAAGGCAGTAAGGTCCCTGGAAGTGACGAGATTCCTATCGGACTTCTCAAATGTGAAGGAGAGAGCCTACTGAATTACGTTCATAAACTGCTGATGGATGTCTGGAATTAGGAATGTATGCCCACCGAATGTTGCAATTCTGGTCTGATGGGCCAGTTACATAAAAAAGGAGACCTTTGTAATGTCAGAATTATCGTATGACGTGGTGGACTTAATTACAAAATTGTTTTGGATACTTCCACATTGAATGAGTGGATACCGATAGAAAAGAAGGATTCTCATAGCAAACAAGTGGTATTTATGGACTCCAAAAATGGCTCTAGTCAAGGATCCTATCACTAAACTCCAAAAATAAAGTGCATAATATTAATAAATAATGATAATAGAAAACAGGTTTATTTACTCCAAAAAAACATTTTGTCAATATAAAACATTCCTCAGACCTGCCAAGCATTTGTAGTGGATACTATGTAAGACAGAACTGTACCTTAAGTATTTTCGAAAAAAAAAATTCTTCGGCGGATCTATGGTCCGGTTAATGAAAATAATATGTGGCATGGCTTAGGTGGGCAGAACATATGATAAGGAGAGAGAAGCCCAACCCTGTGGAGAAGTATCTTTAATGTGGTACTCATAGGATGACGCAGGATAGGCCGGCCTAAATTTAGTAGGGAAGATCGCGTAAAAAGAAGTCAGGAGAATAGTCATTAACAACTGACGAGCAGCTATCAGAATTCGGGAATGACGGCGTATTAAAATTGCGGAGACCAAGAACCAAACTGTGTTTTAGAGCCACAGAAGAAGAAGAATATTAACAAGGTGTGAAAAATCAAATAGCGCAAACCGAAATACGTATATTTTATAAATGTTTACAAACTTTCAAAGTTGATAAACGTTACCAGTTCAAATGCTCAAATTTACTGACCATTCTTTGTCATACAATATACTAACTGATGTAACACTTCTACTTTGACCCATTTATATACCCAACTAGCATATCATCTGTATAAGTGTTGTTGGAACGTTTAGATTACTAAATTGTGTGGGAGTAAAAGCTGTGAAACTTAGCTATAGGAATGTTCTTAGAACTTTGTTACAGCCGTAGTATCAAAATAGGCGCAGGTTTATAAAATATTACATGCCATTAATATCGTGTAACTGCACCTATAGGATAACTATGTGACAAAATCGCATCATACTATAAACGTTATTACAACACTTGGAAGGGTTGTTAAAACAACAGTTTTGTAGGTACTGTTTAATCTTATCTTATACAGTGATTGTGGAAGAAGTCCACAAACAAGGACGTTTTCGTCTCTGCAGCAAAATGGTAATGTTTTTATACATCTGTTGTAAATAAAATCCATAAAATTACTTTAAATTTTGAAATAAGTGAATTAAATGTTTTTATTTGTTTTCATAGATGACTTTGCTAAAGGTTTTTTTGTTAGATATTTAAACTCAAATATTTTCCTATTATGATGGATAATTATATTATTGCTGATTTCAGAAAGAATTTTTCTTTATACTGAGCAAGGTATATCACTTAAAATAAAGAAGTTGAAGTAATATCTGGTCAAACCGGATAAATTTCTTTAAACAACCTTTAACATAATATATTTTTCTCCTCTCTTTGCAGACTGGCGATTATTGGAAACTCTTCAAATTGAGTGTAGTTACAGCGGTCTATAAAAAAAGCGAAACATTTATAATCACCAACTATAGATCCGTTACTCTATTAACATCGATATCTAAAATATTTCTAAAAACTGTGAAATATCAACTAGTCCAATATTTATCTAAATATAATTACATTTGTACAACACGGATTTCAGAAAAATATAAATACCTCAGATGCAATTAGAGGGTTACCAAATGATGGCTCAAATTTGACAGATCGCAGAATATAAGTAAAATTCCATGATAACAAAAACTACATCTTGAGAGGTAAACAATCTGTAGAAAAAAATAATAAAATACAGTATGTCGCAAGGCTCAATACTTGGGCCGCCCCTGTTCTTAATGTACATCGATGATTTTATTTATAAATTTCCTCATGCCTACTTTTCGTTATTCACCGATAATACCAGTATTAATTATTTAAGTAACAAGGTCGGAAAATGATTCTTTACTGGAGGAGCTGGCAGTTTCTAGTACGCGTGCCAGCAAGTTCTGGAAGCCGGCGAATCCAATAAAAACATTTCCGTACAATTATTTTTTTCAACCGTTTTTGCCACTCTCAAAACACATTTTGACTTGAAATCTTTTGTAAATAAAACTCATAAAATTCAACTAACAAATGTCAGACGCTGTTGTCTAGAGTACTTAATTAAGTATCTACCCTACTATTGTCAATCAAAAGTGACATAAGAGATCGGTAACGACTTTACCAATCCCTTATATCACTTCACCGGACTAGACCAGTAAAGATATATTTTCCTCTCAAAAATTGACCAATTGACTTGAGACGTATTGCTTCATATGGTATTGAATTTTGAGGATCCTCTAGATCATTAGAGAAGATTTAACGCAAAAAAAGTCTATATTTTTTTAACTTGAAATTTTTTACTGACAAAATTCATAAATATATTTACTAAAATAGTGGGGGTAAGGTTGGCAGAAAGAGGAAAACCAAAGTTTCAATTAGTCGACGTTTCGTGAATTCTGATACATCCTCAGGACTATTCAAATTATGTTTTCCTTGGAAAAGTATATAATTAAAAGCTTAACTATAAACATGAATAAACAAACATGATTTCAGAACAACAGTACAAACACCATTGACTAGAATTCTAGTCAACAGTACAAGCAAACACTATTGACTAGAATTCTAGTCAATGGTGTTTGTTTGTACTGTTGTTTATTCATGTTTATGGTTAAGCTTTTAATTATATACTTTTACAAGGAAAACATAATTTAGATAGTCCTGAGGATGTATTAAAATACACAAAACGTCGACTGACTGAAACTTTGGTTTTCTTCTTTCTGCCCACCTTACCGCCAATATTTTAATAAATATGTATATGAACAAGGGTCACTTGACTATTTCAACAAAATTCATAAAATTCAACGTAAAGGGTGTTCAAATTTTAGGTTGCTTTTTGAATTACTCGCCGTTTACAGTGTTCATAGTTATCTGTCGTGAAAAATATGTACTTGATAAGCGTATACAGGGTGTCACGAATTGCGCTCGCCCCGATATCTCCTAAAATATTTGGAATAGAAAATTGAAATTTCGAGGGCTTATTATACGACTAAAATGCCATCTTTTCAATAAAAAATCAAGTTTGGTGCACATCTGGTTTGACCGGAAATGCCCACAACTTTCGATTTTTAAATGAAACACCCTATATATTTTTACATTTTTGGAATCTAGAGGAAATTTTGAATACAATACATCCATTTTGGTCACTTTTTGATAAACATTAAAAATTTTATTAAAAAAATCTATTTCTGAATCCAGAGTGCTGTGGTGCCCAAAATATATTTTAGTTTGTGTGCTACGTTACTATAAAAATAAAAAGAGCAATATGATTGCATTACTTAATTGTCTAGAGGCGTTTAAAATTTTTAAATGTGATTTTTATCCACTAACTCGGTTTTTTTAAATGGGAAGTTAATCGTCCACCAACATTTTTTTAATACCCCATTTTCATACGAATCTAATGATACCAAAATTTTGAAAATCCGCTCAGAAATATTTGAGATTTCAGCCAAAATACAATGCAACCAAGCTTTTAGAAACATGCGGCTAATAGATTAGTGGGCTTTGGAAACTAAAATAACACATTTCTGTTTAAAATCTGGTAACCTAATAACATTGGAAAAATCATAGTAGCCATTGAATGTAATAAAACAATATCAGCTGCCAGACAGACTCGTGTAGTTATAGGCAATCTTGAGCTATCAAACATTTAATAATTGTGAGCGCAAAGAACGTTACAAGTACATAAGTTTAACATAGGTATGTGGAGGTAAACACAATTACATCCACAAGGAAATTAGCAACAGAATGCGACATCAGTACGGTTTTCAGAGTTTTATTTAAATGAACATAAATATCGGGCCTATAAATAAATAAAAATCAATTCCGTTTGAACAATTAAACTTAAACTAGGTAACAGTAGGTATCCATATTAAAATAATTAATATAATTAAACCCTAAATTGACATTATAGATATTGTTCAAAATGTCCACCATTTTTTTCTATACACAATTCGGCTCTGCGTACAGTTGCTTGAGTGGCTCTACGCAATTCAGCCGGCGTTATTTCATTAAGAGCCCGTACAACTTTATTTTGCAGCTCTTCACGGGTATTTGAAGAAGTTTTATAAACTTTATTTTTGAGAGTGCCCCATACATAATAGTCGAGGGGTGTTAAGTCAGGTGACCTAGGAGGCCATCTGATATGACCTTGATTTGCGATAAGGCGTTCACCATACAAGTTGTTTAAATATTTCATCACTCTTCTGGAATTATGTGGGGGGAGCACCATCTTGTTGGAAAAACAGATTTTGTAAATAGGCAAGAGGAAGTAAGTCAAGAAATTCTGCTGTCTGGTTTTGTAAAAAGATTAAATATCGTTCGCCAGTAAGTGTTCCATCAAAAAATATGGGTCCAATTATTCGATCTCCAAGTACTCCAAGCCAACAGTTAAACCCAAATCTTTCCTGAATAATCACCCGCCCTACCAACCTCGGATTTTCTTGAGCCCAGTACCTAGTATTGTTTCTGTTAAACATACCTTGGTTCGTAAATCTACTTTCATCTGAATATAAAATATGAAAAGGAAAACCTGGGTTTTGTTGTACTGCATTTAAGAACCAGTTGCAATATACTAGCCTCCTGTCTTTATCATCTCCATAAAGATGTTGGTGTATTTGGTATTTATAAGACCGAAACTTATGTTTCTTTAAAATTCTGCAAACCGAAGACTGACTAATGTCGCATTCCGTTGACAATTCCCTTGTTGATGTTGTTGGGTGTACCATCACAAATCCTAATACATCAATTTCTTTGTCCTCACTTACAATAAATGTTTGATGGTCATCTTGTTGATCGGGTTCGTTTCTTAATTTTTGTTCCACTCTGGCAAACAAGTGTCTGCTTGGAGGACGTCTGTTGGGATATCGTTGCTGATACAGTCCTGCAGCTGCAGTTGCATTTTTGTGACACTCTCCATATATCAGTAACATATCGACCTTTTCACTTCTACTAAAATTATTCATTTTCTTTAATTTTTACTCAAAGATTTCCGCAACGCTTTATTTTTTATCTGTCTGACAGCTGATATTGTTTTATTACATTCAATGGCTACTATGATTTTTCCAATGTTATTAGGTTACCAGATTTTAAACAGAAATGTGTCATTTTAGTTTCCAAAGCCCACTAATTTATTAGCCGCATGTTTCTAAAAGCTTGGTTGCATTGTATTTTGGCTGAAATCTCAAATATTTCTGAGCGGATTTTCAAAATTTTGGTATCATTAGATTCGTATGAAAATGGGGTATTTAAAAATGTTGGTGGACGATTAACTTCCCATTTAAAAAAACCGAGTTAGTGGGTAAAAAATCACATTTAAAAATTTTAAACGCCTCTAGACAATTAAGTAATGCAATCATATTGCTCTTTTTATTTTTATAGTAACGTAGCACACAAACTAAAATATATTTTGGGCACCACAGCACTCTGGATTCAGAAATAGATTTTTTAATAAAATTTTTAATGTTTATCAAAAAGTGACCAAAATGGATGTATTGTATTCAAAATTTCCTCTAGATTCCAAAAATGTAAAAATATATAGGGTGTTTCATTTAAAAATCGAAAGTTGTGGGCATTTCCGGTCAAACCGGATGTGCACCAAACTTGATTTTTTATTAAAAAGATGGCATTTTAGTCGTATAATAAGCCCTTGAGATTTCAATTTTCTATTCCAAACATTTTAAGAGATATCGGGGCGAGCGCAATTCGTGACTCACCCTGTATAATCAGTAAAATATCACATGCCCATTGCCGCATTAATATACAAGGTGTCAATTTTTGTATTTTTCAGTTTTTGAACCATAACGTTTTTACTTAAAAGAAAGCATAAGAATAGTTTTGTTTTGTTTGTTTTTCCTAGGTAAATAATCAAGCAATTAAATTGACTGAGCAATTAAAATGATCACCGTGTATATATCAGCAAAGAAATACGCCACTCAACATGATTTTATATAGGGCCGATCAACATTCGTAACTGGTTTGAGTTAAACAATTCATTTATCAAGGAAGCGCTGGCTGTATGATAATAGCCAGTCTGTGTCATTTATACGATTTTCTCAAAAGCTTTCGACATACTTAGAATTTTACTAAGAGAGATTTCTATTTTGGTTTTACCAAATATCTAATATACTTTTGCCGTGTACAGTATGTTCCATATCGTGGTCATAATTCTGATGAGTTTATTGCTACATATGTTCTACTAGGATCCGTATTGGGTCACTCATTTTTCACTTTCTTTATTAATAACATTGTGTTAGTCCTAAATTTCTATCTTCGTCTACTATACGTGGATGACCTCAAACTTTATTCGACTATTAATAACGAATCAGATTGTTTGTTTCTGCCAGTAAATTTAAATGTAATAAATACCGCCTGATGGATATTTAATTATCTACATCTTAATCCTACTAAATGTAATGCTGTCACATATTTAGTTTTATTTCATCATTAGGTAAATGCTGTCTGGTGTTTGTTCTTCTAAAAATTTACTGACAATTTTCTCTGCTCCAGTCGTTAAATTATGCGGAAGCAATTAGATATCTACCTCTTGACCTTTCGAGTATTAACCTGAGTGTTACGATGCTAACCGCTTCTTTAACTTCTGATGGAGTACATGAAATTTCATTTTCATCGCCCATTTTAATGAGAACTTGTGTGAACCACTAAGTATTAACACAGCTTCGTTTGTTGTAAAAATGGCTACTGGCAATTATAAATTTGTGGAATATGTTGATCTTTACAGTGATGATGACATAGTATCATGATCAACTAAAGAATACTTATGTAAAGATTCAAATTGATATTAATGAATTTCTAATATCAATAAACGCATACATATCAATGAATTCAATAATTATAATAATACCATCTAAGGCACTTGTACGGGGTAGACCAGACACCAGTGCTGCCTTACGTCCCCGGTGATATTGAGTCCGTTGTAGAGAATGAGAAATGCCGGATTTAATAGAACTACTCGTTCCCGACGGTCAGGCTAATCCAAGCCAACAAGCCTGACATAGTTCCCCTCGATTATCAGCTCAAGGCGATGTATGTCATCGAATTCTCGGCACCTGCTGAGAAAAACATCACCTTGAAGGAGGAGGAGAAACGGACCAAATATCGCGATCTCCTGTACGAGCTCCAAGTGCTGTACCCAAGATACTTGATCAAAATGGTCGCCCTAATAATCAGTGTACTCGAAGGGATAAAGCCTACGTATGCTCTCGGAACTGAAGACCCTACCGGCCTGCCAAAAATCAGCCCAGTGGCTAGCAGGTTAAATGCAGGAGGCTGTAATTCTTGGTTATCTTCGTCTGCTTAGGGCACACGATTCTGGTATCTACAGTCACTAATCCTGCAGGATGAGGGGAGTGGTTGTAGTTAATGCGCCGGCGCAACTCCCGTGAGGCGTCGGTGGCTACGGGAAGGACTGTCCGGCATCGGTTATTCAGAAAAAAAAAAAATTTATTTATTACTTTTTTCATAAATTTAAATTAAATATTTTAACGTAGGTAGGTTAATCCCATATGAGTAATTATTCATGATAAGAAAAACAGAAAAATGCTCATAAAATTCCTTTATTGGTGTGACCGGTTTCGTGAACAAGTAAATTTACTTCACATCATCAACACATAATTATTGTAGTCCTGTGTCTGATGATGTGAAGTAAATTTACTTGTTCACGGAACCGGTCACACCAATAAAGGAATTTTATGAGAATTTTTCTGTTTGTCTTATCATAAATTTTTTAAGTTTATAAAATAAATATATATATATAATATATATATATATATATATATATATATATATATATATATATATATATATATATATATATATATATATATTTTTATATATATATATATATATATATATATATATATATATATATATATATATATATATATATATATATATATATATATATATATATATATATATATATATATATATATACATATATACTTAACTAAATGAACATTCTAGTAAACTTAATAATATGTATACTTCCTTTGAAAATAAAAGTAAACAAGTAAATAAGTAGGCTAGTCCAGAAAAGATAATTTGTGCTGGACATTTGCACGACACATCTATTTTCATACTTGTAGTGTGTAAATCAGACAAAAAAAAAAACAATATTCCAGTTACACCTCTTATATAATTGATAATCAGACACATACATATTAAGATGTATACACAATATATAGATATTGTATTATTTAATTATTGTTGTATGTACTTTTTACATCGATTAATATATGTGTAAAAGTTCTAGGCTGTTAAAGTAATTACATAAAAGCTCTTTAAAAAAATATTATATAACTGGTAATCAGAAATATTAGATTCTATTTTCATTCAAATTTTAATTACTAAAAAGTTAGCAAACATTACATACGTAGAATTATCCAATTCTCATCAAATAGAATATATTTCAATTTTCCGTTCATAATTTGCAACATTGTAAACTACTGACATTAATTTAAATTACATGTTTGTGTAGAACAGAAGTTAACTGCAGGCTATATAAATATATTACGAATAATTCAAATTGTTTCAGCTAAATCCACTATAATAGTTTGTCAGATCATTATCATGAAAAATATTCCCCATTTTTAAATTCATTGATGCTTTAACGCAACACTATCGTTTGTATCTACTTAACGTATTTGTTTTATTTGCTTTCTATTGCTTCATGAATTATGTTGTATGTTGCAACCGAACTGAAATACGTAATTGTCATCGCTATATTTTTAGTTTATACTATAACTTAGTTAAATATTCTGTTACACCAAATATAAAATTATTCATATTTTTATTCATTCATTTAAATGTTTTATAAGTAAATGCATAGTCCACATTTTTATGGGTTAATAAAAATAAACTTTTAACATATTCTGGTGACATTACTTGTTTTTCTAACAGTACTTGTGTTGGAAACAATATTCACATCAATATTATAACTGAATTAATCAACTTTGATGTGTTTTTGATGGCGATATTAAAACAATAATTCGACTTTCTTCTATTGGCGACATTTAAATTTTTGTTTCTGTGGGCGACGCGCGACGGTACGAAGTTGGATATCATCTATTATTTTTGGTATATGTATATTATTTTGTGATTGACACTTGGCTGGAAGCTAGGATAAGGTCTATTTTTTTTATGTATCTGTTGACTCTAAAATGAAGTAAAAAAAACTACAACCTTGAAAAACAGTTCGAAATTATTAATTATTTTTACAAAAGTATCCAATACTTATTAATGACAAACTAAACTCCAAACAAAGAAAATAGTATTTAATGGGGCTGAATCAGGATTTAAATTTATTCAGAAATTCAGAAAACGCGTATACCATCAACAGACATTATTTAAAAGAAAATATAACTGTGAATACTTTTTTGGCCAATGTAGGCATTTGTGTTCTAAGAATTGTCTAGCCATATCACACAATTCCTGAAAAAAAAATATGCAAAATCAATAAACCCGCAATGGTGTGTTGTACTGAGACGTTCTACGAATATATAGCAGATATGTATGTGTCATCCTCGTCTTATTCAAGATAATGCCAAGTTTTTAGTCATGCTTTTCCTCTTGCCTTCTTTAAGAAAAGGCAATTTATTTGAGTGTTAAGTCCGAAACACTAATAAATAATGTTAAAGCATGTGGACTATGTCCCTTTAATCCGTATGAGATTGATTATTCGAAATACCTAGGTGAAGACGATGATTTTCAAGAAGAATGTATTTTTTTCAGGTGCTAAAATGACATATAGTACATTTGCTAGTATTATAGAACAAGGAAAGATTGACCAGTTCATAAGTTTAAATGAACATTTTCCCAATTATGTCCTAAATGACAAGTTCATAGTCACCGATAAAAGATTCGGAACCACAAACAAAATTAGTTGTTGAGGTTGTGGCTCAGCTCCTCCTATTACCTATTACCTATAAAAATTTAGAACTATCAAAAACTAAAAAAGAGGGAGTAATATACCGGGTCATCACGAGACCAGACACTTTTTTTATTATTTTTCAAGATAAAATTTTGACATCAGGGTGTATAAAAATACATTTTTTTTCCTAACTAGACCTAAAAATACTCTTCCGGTTTAACCGGAAATACTAGTCAATTTCATATATTAAATAGCACCCTGTACATTTCTTAATCTTATCAGATAGAAGTTTGAACAACATTTACAAGAGTTTTCTCAAAATCAAAAGCGAATCAGAAATGACCTTGAAAAACGGAAGTGTATGTGATTACTAGGTGGTCATGAAAATTATGTTATTAAAGTTTATATTACTAGTAAACAGTTAAGTATTAACCAAAAGGCATTTTAACCATTTTTCACCCAAAACAAATGACTTTATTTCCAATTTTATTAATTTATAGCGGTTTTTCCTTTTAATGAATATTTTATAGAAAATAAACGGCTAAAACTAATTTTTTTTAAATAGTATTCTGTACATTTTTTACATGCTTTCGGTAGAGATTTAAATTAGCTTTACATCACAATTCTAAAATTTAAAATCCATAAATGGATTTTAAACTGCAGTATGAAGTTCAAGATGACACAATGAAGATTTATAATTTTTGTCAGTAATTAACAGACAATATTAGTATGCTTTGAAATGTCTATTCAAGAATTCCAAACTGAAGATTCAAATTTTGAATTTGCTTTGGAAAGCACGTAAAAATGTTCAGGAATACCATTTAAAAGAAAAGTGTTTTGACCGTTTAGTTTTTATAAAATGTTTATTTTAAAAAACCGTTATAAATTAATTAAATTGGCAAAAAGTCATTTGTTTTGAGTGAAAAAAGTTTACAAATACCGTTCGGTTAATACCTAGCTGTTTACTAGATATTACAAACTTGATATGACTTTCATACCACCTAGTAATCACATACAACTCCATTTTTCAAGGTTATTTCTGGTCCGATTTTGATTTTCAAAACCATTGTAAAGGCAATTCAAACATTTTTCGGATAGGATAAAAAAATATACAGCGTGCTATTTAAAATAAAAACGTCACTAGTATTTCCGGTTAAACCGGAAGTGCATTTTTTGGTTTGGTTAGATCAAAAAGTGTATGTTTACGCCAAATATCCTGCACCCTGATTTTAAATTTTTATCTTGAATAATAAAGAAAAAAGTGGGCGGTGCCTGGTTTCGTGGTCACCCGGTAGATAACTCCCAAAACCTAGTAATAGTAAATGTGTTGGGAAGAGAAACATAGAATAGTTTCCATTTGCCATTACGTCAACAAAATATCAACAAATATTTGAGAAGAAACGCACAATAAAAGAGAAGGAAGAAAAGGAAAAGGAGGAAAGAAAACGAAAGCGTGAAGAGAATCAAAGTTCTAAAAAAGGCATAGTTAAATAAAATGGTGAAGGAAAAACCGCTGCCAATTATTTGGGGATCAGAACTTCCTCACCGTAGTAAAACTCGACGTGTAGTGGAGTTTATAATAAAAGTAATTTTTGACGTTTCAAAAAGTCACATTGGTGGAATGTCACTAATATTTTATTTTGAAAAAAGTAATTTTTGACGTTTCAAAAAAAGTCACATTGGTAGAATGTCACTAATATTTTAAAATTTGAAATGTCAAAAAAAATATTTGACATTTCAAATTGACGTTTCAAAAATGTCACTAATATTTTTTTTGACATTTCAAATTTTAAGAACCGATTTTGCTCATCAACGAACTCAATCTCTTCCTTGACCTCTAGAATGTGTGTACCAAATTTGAAAGCTTTATCTCAAAAACTGTAGCTGCTATCGCGAACCAGACACACAGACAGAATTTTCTTCGTCTGAAATTTTGTGTATCGTCATAATTCGTCCAGATTCGTCCAGAAATGCAATAAAAATTTTCAAAATTTTTTTCATGAGGAAGGTACCTATGTCTTTCTCACTCTGAGAGGTGAGGAAGTAAAAGAAGGAGGAAAAACCGAAACGTAAGAAAAAAATATAAAGAAAATGTAAAGAAAATTTTTGTGTGTAAAAATGGATTAAATAGTGGTGAAATGCAATATGACGATTCTGAAAATTATTTTCATAAGCTTTGTGTGCCAAAAAAAAAAACAGAAACAACATATTTTCAATGATGGAGATGAGGATGAAAAATTTCTATGTAATATTTGTTTCAAATTAAACTACAGTGACTGATGTTGTTGATGAAAGCTTAGAAACAAATGATACTGAAGTTGATGAACTTTATGCTTTATATAACCAACATAAGAAAAATTAATAACTAGTTACTGTATCTTTTGTAAACTACATTTGTATTTTAATTAACTTAAACTATTTAGAAGTGCTTAAAAATATACGTTTTTGATTTCCAGTTTTATTTCTAGTCATCGTCCAATTCCGTTCCATACCTGTTCGATAGTTGTAAACACTATCCAATAACTATAAAGTTTTGCAAATATTTCCCATTGATTTTTCTCTCAAAATCAGATTGATTAAAACAACAAACTAACACACACGGTTGTAAGCATTAAATTACCTATTTTCATTAAAAAAATTGTACTTGAAGATTTAAAAATAAATAAAGAATTTATGAATTTTTTATGATTTATTCCACTATCCAAGAAAAACTGTGCCAAATATGTATAGTGCAACACAAGATGAAAAAAATGAGAAAAAAAATAAGTTGTTCATCGATGACAGAAGAATAAGCAATTTGCAACATATCGATAGGAAAAAAGATGTACAGCCCGAGACATCTTTCGTTTCATGCCCCAATTCAGTTGTCATTAGTCGTCTACAAGCAGTCAGGTTTTTAGATCGACAATCTGCTACTTGTGTTTTCTGTTTCTAAAACATCGGAATAAACAAAGATATTTAAATTTATTTGCTTATTTATTTGTTGTTTGATAAACATATTTTATATGCCTCAATTGGAGAGGACAGAAAGAAGTACATTATTAGTTTGTTGAAAAATAAGATGGGATCAAATGGGAATTGCTCTAGTTGTTTATATAATATTTAAAATTTTCTAATTATTTTATTACATTAGGTGAATAATCTCTTTTTATAAGTCTGAGAACTATTGATTAATATAAAAGTCTTGCATTAATATTTTAATACAGTCAGAACTTTTCAAATTCTTCAAGTTTACTCATTTAAAGCAGTTTCCATTCATGATATGTAAGAAGTGACTGTCCACAACTTTAGCAATTTCAATAGTCAGCAAGAGATATTCAAGAATCTGATCTTAATTTCGAACCTATTATACAAGTAGATAGGTTAGATTTACATGTAATAGATTAGATGAGTTTCATTTCCTTTGGGATAATTAAACTAGCTATGCATAAAACATATTGTTCGACACTAATTAACCCAGAAAGTTCTACTTGGAGATTATTGATCTGTAGGATATAGAAATTATAATTATTATACAAAACATAGCTTACGGCATTTGAAACCTTCATATTATTCTAGATCAAACAGATTTGTTCATACAACTTTATTACAAATAAAAATGTAGGTAATTTATTATGAAAATAGCAAAAAAAAAACGAAATAATAATTTGTTCTACATGTTGATTACTCTAATTGTTATTTGGCCATAGGATTCACATCAAACAAGAAGCAGGCATATATTAATGCCAGATTACTGTGATGAAAACCATAGATTACATATCTGGACCCCAAAATTTTATACCGTTGTTGTGGGCAGTGCCTATAAAGAAGTGTGCTGTGACTATTGGTGCAAATGGTACGGTTTGGATCTTTGTCTGTGTATCAAATTAATTACGATCTGTGTCTGCAGCAATGCATTTATTGGATAAGCAAATATAGAGATACGTATGTCTAGACAGACTAAGATATCTGACCAATAAATTAATATATATAGTTGGCGGAACAAAGACACAATTATGAACCTGTCTTAGCTTCATTGACCAGCTTGTTTGTCACTTGCTACAGCGGCGTCGTAATATTTTTGGAATTACATTTTTGACTTTATGTTAGTAGCTGTATAAATCACATAACATGAAAATTACCTTTGAGCATTGGCATGTACTCAGGTGGCCGGTGAAATTTAGGGTATACCCTATATCAGTCTTGGAATATATAAAATATATTGTTCTGTAGTACACGCCTTTCTTCAAAAGTAAAGTCTAGTAATATTCAAGCACCAATGAGTTTTCTTTAAAAGCTGCATAGTTTTGTAATTTTTTAAAATAAAACATTTTTAAATCGAGTTGTTTTTTTCTTATCAAATATGAAATATTTTTCTCATCAAATAGTATTTAACTAATGACTATGATAATAACAAAACTTATTTGCCAGATGCCAATAATCAATAGTAATGTCACAAGAGAGTGAGAATAAATTGAAAATAATTCGACAGTTTTTCAAAAACTGCGAAGCAACAATTCAATAGATAGATATAAGAGCCCGTAAGACTCGAGTGGCTGTTGCCGAATGGCAACAAGTTTGAGAAAGAAACTGGAGAATTATTTTCTAGTTTATTCGCACTCTCGAGTGGTGCATTCGAAAGATTATTTTTTAATGTTTAAATATAAAATATAGCTTTTTAACTCTTTTTTTTTTCAATTAACTCAATTTAAACTAAATAAAGTAACTTTATAATACATCAAAATTAAACTGTGCTAAAGTTTTGAACGTTAAAATACAATTATTGTAAATGTTTTGTCCGTGATTGGTGTATTTTCTTCTAGTTTGTAATCCGTTCCGTCAAAAAATGATTAGGAATTGTTTCCGTATCGAATTGTTACTAACCACAGTAATTTTAGTTGCATTTTCTTTAATTTGTATGATAATTTCTTCCACTGATGCTGAACTAAATTGTTTTTAGTTCATTTCTTTAAATTTTATTGTTGACAGATGTCAAAACCAGAAAACACGTCAATGTACAAAAACAAAATACTATAAAATATTCTCAGTAAGATAATGTATTTAGATTATTCTCACTATAATAATAATACAATTGGAAATAATTAAACACTTGATCAAAAATACTGCTAAATGATTGGAAAATGAAACATAATCAGAGAAATAAACTGAAGCGTATGGTAAACATGATTTATATGTTCGCGGTCTCATAACCTTCTGTAATCGGTCAATATAAATTGCCCACAGTATAGCAACCATGTAGTAGGGGACATGGTATTTGTATTGTATTAAAGATCCAGAATATATAATAAATTCGTGCATAGAACTGACGAATACCGCAGATAATAGTAATATTGAAGACTCACTGTTAGCTTTCTGGTTCCAACCAGGGTGCTTTCACAATCAACCTCGGCAAATGAGAGTTAAATCCATTGAAAAGTTACAAATGCTTTTAATTAATATTTTGTAGTATTCAAAAACCATATCGTTGCAAATAGATTTCTAAGTTACAAATACAGTATTTCTGTCGGTGTGCATGTCTGTAAAATGCATATCCACAACGTAACAACGGATGCGCTGACGTGGTGGATGAAGTCACAGATGCGTGAACGTGAATATAATAGTCAATTCCTTTATAATCAATCATCACGATGATAATGATATAATAGAGGTTATATTTGTAACAGTATCGTGGCTTTATTTAATTATTTTATGTGAAAGGTAAATGTCAAATTATGGATTTAAATTATCCAAATAGTAAGTAATTGAAATTGATGATGCAATGTGTGTACCCACTAAAGAAAAAGGTACCAATTTATTAGCGTCACCAAAGTCTATTTTTACTATAATTGATAATGAATACAATGATTTTATTATCTTCGATAATATTGTTAATATTCCCTAATAGTTAAAGTACTTGAAACTAATAACTTCAGATCTTGATAATATAAACTAACATTTCTTAAAATAAAAACTAGGTTAGGTTGAATGCATCTGTGTTTAAATTACATAAAGCAAGCAAATTTTATTTTATTTTTTTTCTACGTGTAAGCTGAGCCAGCTTACATATTCATTATTTATCGATTTATTAATTTGAAACTGGTAATAAATACTTCTTTTCAATGAACAATATCAAGAAACATGTTTTGCAGCGACATTCAACCAGACAATGCAACTGTTTGAAATAATGCCAGCAAAGTAATACAAATTAACTAAATTTATTAGTCTTATTGTGCTACTGAAGTACTCATTTTGAACAATATATCAGAGCTGATAATAATATCCAGATATTTTAAATCTGCAGATATTTTAGAAGGAATAGATCGAGCCTACTGATCCGGGGATATAGGATACTGTACATCTACCTGTTAGGAACTCCTTAGGTTTTATGACCAAATCTTCCTATTTTCATTATTTATTATTATTAAATATATATGAAGTTCACTTATTTATTTACAAAAATTTAAAATATACTAGTGTTTTTTCTTTCATAATTTTCTCCACCTCACTGGATCCACATTTTTCTGTAAATTTAAATCATCTAAATATTTGTTTGGTCATTCATGTTAAATTATTAAATTTGAAATTAATTATATTGGGCACGTGAGTGTTTATTACAATAATTTTTGTAATACTAGATGTAGGGGCGACCGTTAAGGACACTACATAAGAACATGTCAGACCAAAAGATAATTAAATCAATAAAACTATGACATATAAACACTGTGCCAGAGATTTTTATAACTGCTATGGTCACAAGTGCAAAAAATTGGCTACTTCCAGTTTGAAATTATTTTCTTCATCTATGTGAAGGAACGTTCAAATCATACTTACATATACGGAGACAATGAGGAGTCAGTAGTGAAATAAAAGCTTCGTGTGCCATCCTTTACGCCGCAATAAAAAAGATTAATAATTCTATAAATTTTTATTAGCTAAATTAAGTAAATGCTTACTAATAATCCGTTAGTAATAGCATGGCGATAATTATTTCTTTTTTTATATTTCTCTAATAACTAGTTAGACAGATTGACACATTTAATTTTTTGTTTTAGTGTTAATAAAACAAAATTTTTAACAAAACAAAACTAAATATAGGATTCTAAAATTTGGCTTACCACCAGTAAACATTGTAAACTGAGTATCTCATGTGACTCCACAAAAAAAGCAGGGTCAGTAAACTTGCCACCCCCCTATCACATTTTCATTCCAATTTTGCTGGCATACAATTATTATACCGTGCACAACCTAATCCAATTAGTTGTACGCGTAGCAAACTCTTACGAATAAATAAATAAGAGCTGTATTTGGAGGCCAGATGAACGCCAGTTACACATTAAGTTTTTGAAACTCTAGCATAAATAACCTATAGCAAGCATAGTTCGGTACAATCACTCCCAAAACACATTTAAAAGGGTGGTGGTCATGCTGGTCATACGAAGGGTTAACATTTTCTTCTCAGTCCCAAATGAAAACGGCCGTACCAGACTCTACTTGCTGTGGGCTATTTGCGCCAGCTTCGAAAATTCAGTATCAACTGGAGAAGGGGAGGCTAGAATCAATCAATCTACCTTTTCCCAGAATGACTAAGTTTTAACATTTCTGTTAAAGCTTTATTGAAATATGGCAAATATGATTTATTGTAAACACTGCAAATTATGGAAACGTAAAATACGAGATATTTTCAATTTGTGATTAAAGTTACGAGAAAATTTTGCATTGACTTTGAACTATGCACAATTAGCAGCAACTTCATATTTTAAAAGTTTATAATACAATGTTGCTGAGGGCGGATTTAGGAGAAGGGAAAAATCTGACAAGAATTAAACATGCAAACATAACATTACACTTCACAGTTTACAGTTTGTTCCGTTCAAAAACGTCACTGTCCGGAATATAATGATAAATAAACACTAACCTCCAAATATCTATCTGGTTCCCAATTGTTTATAATAGAGTATTTTTAGTAGGTGAAGAATTTCTGTTTAACCTTTGGTCGATCTCATATTTATTAAGGAATTATTATGTTTACCATCTAAGTTAATAGTATCTTGTACATATTTACATTATCCAATGTTGTTTATTATTTAAGTACTTTTGTTGTAATAACAGTTCCCAAAGTTAACGCTTTCACACTGAAAGAAAATATAATTAGAAATATGTGTCACATAAAATATGCAATCATTTATTACTTTATTAGATAAATATTCAATATTTACGTCGATATTAATTAAAGTTGGGAACAGCCTTTTATAGTTTTCCCTTAAAAGGGGGCGACTGCCTTTGGTTGGTTTGACCTTCAGCTACTATTGTTAAAGTTTTCTGTCTAATAAACTTCCCAGTTGCCTACCAGTAGGGAGACAACTTATCATACCGCTCATAGATGGCGTTACGATCTACTTTTAGGGAATAATTAATTTAAATCTCATTGTGTAATACATGTGTTATGTAGTACCATTAGACTATTCTTATAGTGGATTTTAATCATTAAATATTATTTGTGATATATTATGAATTTATTTTAGTTACTTTCATATCTTATTTTATAAAGTTTGATTTTTTATATCAAACTAGTTTACCTCCTTGATAGAGACAGGAAGATAAGCCATTTTAATAATCAACTTTGCACCGGCAACACTTCTTGGCAGACAATCGATAACATCAATCACCTTTTGAAATGTTATCTTAATTTACTAGTGTTGTGAACAACCATCAGGTAATATTAATAGTTTTAAATGATTTATTTTTCTGGTAAATTCTCTTCAAGATGTATATTTGTAAGGAAAAGTTAATAATTAATTTTTCTAATTTTTTGTGAAGATGTGACACATGTTCTAATAATATGTTTCTATTTATTCCTTTCTTAAATACATAGTCTGAAGCCGGCTAATTAAATGCTAATATTAATCTGTTAAAGCTAATATAACTCATCGCAGAAATTTTGAATAAAATTCCTAATATTATTCATAGTTAATAAAATTTATTAATCGTTAAAATTTATTCATCGATAAAATTTATTAATCGTTAAAATTTATTCATCATTGAATAAAATTCATAAAATTTAATCATCGTTATAAATTTATTCATCATTGAATAAAAAGTCACGATTCTTGGATCCAGAGGATTAGTTCCGTGGATGTTTTATTTGGATGACCAGAACTCATCTGTAACTGTAATGTGATATGCGCTCCTCAATTTTGAGTAACGTTTCATTTCATCGGTAGACTATGTATTAAGAAACTAGGTGTCCATACCAGACTCACGCCACCTTTCCATCACAGGTCAGCCTTCGCTGGAGTGTGGCAAGTTATTTTCTTTTAGATTGTGTTCGGTGAACGAGTTTAACCCACTCTGAATAAATTTTTGTATATATATTTGTCGGTAATTCTAAATTACCATTTTGTGTTGCTGTTGATTTAATAAATATTTAATTTTATTAATTAATTTTTTATTCTGTCTCTACCTTAGACAGCAATTCTGTAGATTCTGAGTTGGGGGGATGAAAAAGTAATCACTGGTAAAACTGCAGATGGCGCCCTTAATATAAACATATATTTTTTATATTACTTATTCATCCTCGCCTACTACTCGTTGATAGAATTATTTGAAGTGAATAATAGTGAACCGAGGTCTCAAGGAAACAAGAAACGCACGGCCCTTGCCTCCCAAAAAAATCAGCTAGCCGCAGGCACAGGAAATTTCTTCGCTTTCCTTGCCATTAAGAATAGTTCTTATTGACAGGTAAAGTGAAGGCTTTTCCATAAATACCTGATTTGGTTTCCTCTTGTATTAAGAGTCATCCTAATACAGGGCGAAACTAAAATCACGGTACCACGGGGGTTCCCCGGTTACATTTGACGGCGTGGTAACAGGATGTAACATTTGGCTACCAACGTGGTCAGGTGTAACATTTGGCTACCAACGTGGTGAGATGTAACAAGTTCAGTAACGTTTTGAAAATTTAACATACTTTGTGGGAAGACTGGTAGAGTGGGGACCAGCGTTTACCAAAAGGTCTTCCTAATTACTATCTTGACAATGGGTATAAATGTTTCAGAACCTGACGGATGACTTGATTATACGAACTTCCACGCAGAGGGTATGTGGCGCGATTGCATAAAATATAATCCGAAAAGCACTTTGAGCCATTAATCATTTTCATGTTGTAAGAATATGCAACCATTCTTGCAACATAAAATAAATACAGGGTTAGTAAAAAAATATGGAAACACCTACATATCATCTCCGTCACTTTCTTCTTGATTGGGGTGTCCAAAAAACGTAGCCTTTATTCTGTATAGCTTCCGGTTTAGCCGGAAATGAGATAAACTTTTTTTTCAAACGAGATCGTAAAATTTTTAATATAACTTCATATTAATATTTTCAATCATATTTTAATATACTTCAAGCTAAAACAACTTTTTAATTAGAATTAGTAAAATGTATGGAAACAGCTGAATATCTCGGTGAGTTTGTCGTTGACTTGATACTTAACAACTACTTAAACTTAAACTACTACAAACAACTTGTATGACTGATAGTCGAGAGGCAACGTAGTTGGCTCTAATCAAAGTCTGAGTCTGATTTCCGGTCGTGGTAGAGGAATTAACTATGAGAGACTTTACTTCCACCATATACAAATATTGAATGTGTGTTCATTGTCTCTAAATGTGTACCCCCTCCCGTACAGTGTTATTTTAATGATACATAGGACTGTACTATATGTGGTGCTGTTATTATTATTTTATCATTATTATTACTTAAAGGTAGAAACATCCGATGAGTTCAAAAAATGTATTATGCTATGGGCAGCGAGCTAGCGAGCATGTGACGTCACGCCATTAGCCTCTGTCTTGGGAACATTTTCTAGTCTCGCTGCGCTGAAACAAGTTCTATTGCGAATAAATTTCTGAAAAAAACAATTAAATTTTTTTATTGTTACAGTGATTTTTAGTACTGACAAATCAATAATTTTCAGCTGAAATCAATAGTTTGTGGACAGACTTATTAGGATATATGCAAAACATGCTTGTTTTAACTCACCACAAATGAAAATTTAGTTTTAATATCTAACAAAATCCAAATGTTGAGACTAAGTGTTATCTAAGATTTTGTTCCAGTGGTGTACAACTTAGCTACACGCTAGAAAGAAAAAAATTGATGTTTTGCTACTACTACCCCCATAAATACGACACTGTTGCACCCCCCTATAGCTAAATCCTAAATCCGCCACTGCGCCAGTACTTTATCTATAGATTGATGAGATAGTAAAGAATTATATATTGTTTAAAATAAATGTCTATGTCAGTCATGTAAAGAAAATATATTTATTTTCATACTTGAATTCAATTGACGACAGCCGATTTCACATTTTATTTTATGTTCATTCTCCTTAAGTATTATTCAGTGAGACACATTCAATTTGACATCTGGTCGATCAAGCGATTGAAAGCCTTTTATTTAAATGATAAATATCATTTCCGTCATATTGTTATATAAAAGTCTTCTATATAGAGTTTTTTCTCAATAGCTTTTGGTATTTGTTTAGAAAAGCACGCTACAAATAATAAATTCTCTTATTGTGAACAATTGAATATTCCAAAGTTTCATACTTTTATTAAATGTTAAACCTCATTTTTAGGTACTATAATTTCTAAAGAATATTTTCACACAAGATAAATTAAATCGATGTATAACGTAAAGGCATGAAATATCTCATTTTCTATGAAACTTAAACTCACAAAGAATACGCAGGTGAACACGGGTAAATGCTCCAGTGTAAACCATAAACTGAGCAACTTAAGTGGTTCACCAGTGAAATAGTCGCACACAAGGAGTCGATTACTGTCGGTCTCTAGGACAAAATATTTTCTGTTTCGTAATTACAGTAGCAAAAGCGAAAATACGATGTTTTCTACACTATGAAAACTGAGACATTATTTGAACACATTTACGAGTAAAGTGTGACTCTATTTTATACGTTTATTGTTCTAAGTAGAAATTTAAGTAGTGAAATAATGAGAGTTCTAACACCTCCACCAACTCTTCCTCATATCCATAAGTAGGAAGAGAGGATAAGTGGAGGGTATTATATGGTAAGAGATGTCAGAACTATCATCCACAGGTCTTTGAACAGTCATTCATCGGGGCCTCCCACTTCTCCAGCATTGACCAATGTTAAGATTATATTAAATTTAAATTTCAAAATATATATTTAGAAATTAATGTTACTGACCTGGCAAAAAAACATATACTCCAACTTCCGATTATTATCTGGATATTACGGGATGGATTTTAAGAACTTATAACGTTCTTTTTTCGGAACATAAGTTTTTTTCAAGTTTTTTAATACAACAGGGTTATTTTTAGACTTTAATCGGAAATCTTAGATAATCGATAGAATAAACCAAAACAATATGGATTTGTCATATGAACTTATAGCTAAAAAATGCTTAGTTTTCGAAAGAGACATTGTTATGAAATTCATAAGGTGCAAGTTATGTACTCTTAGAACTATAGTTTTCATCTCTCCATTCAAAATTATATTAATGGAAGAATGCAAAACCATGTAATTTTTTTAAACGTATTTCAATTAACAACTAATTGGTTAGTTGGGGATGAATGATTTTAAAATAAGTTTATTTGCATCTTATCAAAAAATTATGAGAAATCTATTTTGTGCATTAATAATAATAAATGTCGAAAAGGTAAAAAAAAAGTTCTAGGAAGAATATTTTCAATATCTCCCACCGTCACGCCTCTGGTTGGAATAGAGTGATGATAACTATGGTGAGTTTTGTACTGATATATGCAACGTTCACCTTTCGAATTTCATAACAATATATCAATTCATTTCAGAGAAATGTGGGAAAAGCTGGAAAAAAAATGAAAACTTCTATTTATCTAGAAAAATAAGCATTTTTAGCTATAAGTTTATATGACAAATCCATATTACTTTGGCGTATTCTATCGATTATTTAAGTTTCCCGATTCAAATCTGATACACCCTGTCGATCCATTGTACAGGGTTATTCAACTAAAATGCCCACCTCTATATTCTGTTCATTTTTCGAAAAAAAAAATTTCAAATAAGTTGTACTGAAACAAATGTGCTCTTTGAGAATCTCTGCAAAGAAAATATAGGTGGTCACATAAAAGCGGGACAAACCAAAGTTTCATTTTTTATAAGTGGAACACTCTATATTTATTTAAATTTTTGAAATCTGTATTTTTTTGTGATTTCCGATATATAGATCTTCTCTTTTTATACTACCAGCATTTGCCAGGTTATCGGGTTAGCCATAGATGGCAAACACTTAATTTGACACTTGTGCCTTAAAAAATAATAAATTCAAAAAGCAAATACTGCGTTATAATTATTATTATAACTGGGTATTATACATACTATACGAAATAAAATGTTACCCGCTGAAGAATTCTTGTTATTTATTATAAATAGTGAACATATCGTATCGCTCTGATAAAGTAAACATTTTCACAAATAATATGACGCAAAACCACGCAGTTTGATTTTCAAATTTATTAAATTATTTCTTAGCATAGGTGTCAAATTAAGTGTTTTTCATCCATGGCTAATTCGATAACAAGGTAAATGCTGGTAGTATAAAATTTTTCATAAATAAAAAATAGTAAAAGATAAGATACAACCATCTACATATCTGAAATCGCAAAAAAACACAGATTTCAAAAATGTAAAAAAATATAGGGTGCTCCATTTAAAAAAATGTAAATTTGTTTTATCCCGCTTTTACGGGACCACCTGTATATTCTTTGCAGGGATTCTAAAAGAGTTCATTTGATTCACTACAACTTTTATTTAAAATTTTTTTTCTAATTCGAAAAATAAACAAAATATAGGGGTAGGCCTGTTTGTTGGATAACCCTGTTCATTAAGACAAAAAATTGCCTCAATTTCGAAATATTGTGCAGTGTAATTAGATTTTTTTAAGTATTTTATTGTTCCACTGCTCCTCTGGTTTGTTAATTTGGAGACTAGCTGCAAGATTTAAAAATAATTGGAAAGTAAGATATACAAGGTGTTTAAGCTTCCATTTTTCTCTCTTTAGATTTACTTATAATTTAGTCTCCAATTGCGGTAAATGACACTAATATTTTTGTTCATGGCGAGTACAGTAGTATTTTTCTCTAAAGAAGAAGTTAGCCGACTCAACTGAACATATATATGCCCCAACTCAGTAATCAGTTATTGATCTATGGAGTAAAATAGCATCTTTTGATATCTCGCAAGAGTGATAGTACCCACTAAATAAAATTCTTTATTTGCTTGCCAACCAGATTATATATTAACTATAGGTGCTGTTCAAGTGTACTAGTGTATGTACATTAAAGAGCAAGATGAAAAGTACCCATATGAGTGGAAGGTTTGAAATGAAGAAAAGAAAGAATAGTCTTAAGTCTCACAATCCTTTTAATAGGTAAAAGGATGGTGAGATTATTTTCCTTTTCCTTCGTTTCTTGCATTTTATACTTCTCATTTTTACCAGATATTTACTTTGGTAACTTATCTGGTCGTACATTTTTGAAATTTTACTCGAGTGTTCAAACCAATGACTTCCTGAAGTCATTGGTTCAAACAATCCGTGCTATTTATATTTGAATTCAATAATAGGTAAAATTCAATTAAATAAGATTTATTTTTAACTATTCCTCCTTCAGGCCGGTCCCTTTGCAAGAAGATATTATTAATTTATATTACATTTGGACAATAATATCTGATATTTTTTTGGGGGATTTCGGTCAGATATAACTAATTTTATTATTTTTTTCTAACGTTTTGGTTTATTACACCATCATCAGAGAACTACAATTAATATAATATTTTACAAACATAGTTATGGTTATTTTACATTACATTATGTGATAATATATTATATGATAATATATTTCCACATGTAAAACACCAACTCTCACATTCACAACATGGCTTTTATAAAGGTCGATCTACAACAACTAATCTTTTCTGTTTGACGGAATATTTATGTGAAGCAATTGATGATGGTAGTCAAGTCGACATAATCTATACAGACTTCTCTAAAGCCTTCGATAAGCTAGATCATAATTTACTCCTGCAAAAATTACACATTTTTGGATTTTCAAATCAGCTTGTTGAGTACTTCTCATCCTACCTCGAGAACAGATCACAATATGTACAATACTGTGGACACAAATCCGTCGAGGTACTACCAATGTCAGGTGTCCCGCAGGGGTCGAATTTAGGACCACTTTTATTTAATATTTTCATGAATGACATTGTATCTGATATTACCGTAAATTGTCTACTGTATGCTGATGACCTAAAACTGTTCTGTAGAGTTTCGAGCTCTGAGGAGTGCGAGATGTTGCAGGAAAACTTGAACGTAATTTATAATTGGTCTATAGGAAACAAATTACCCCTTAATCCTTCAAAATGTAACGTTTTATCTATAACAACAAAAACAAATATTATACCATACCAATATACGCTAGAACACAATATACTTTCTAGACCGGAGACTTTCACTGACTTAGGAGTAATATTTGATAAAAAACTAACATTTACGATTCATATTAATCATGTAATTAATAGATCGTAAAAATCTTTGGGTTTTCTCATCAGAAACACTCTTCATTTCAACAATGCTTCTAGCCTCAAGCTACTCTATAATTCTATCGTTAGATCAACCTTAGAGTATGCCTCAATAGTATGGTCGCCGCACTATAAAGTACATATAGACAACTTAGAGAACATACAGCGAAGATTTCTGAAATACTCCACTTATAAAATTGAAGGGTCATATCCGCCTATTGGTTATCCCCAGTCGGAACTTCTGTCAAGGTTCTCACTGAGATCGTTAGAAGATCGACGCAAAGTCTCTTACTTGGTTTTTCTTTACAAATTGATACACAATGTGATAAACAGCTCCCATATTCTTAACATGCTCCCGTTTCATGCCCACCGAGTAGCTTCGCGTCAAACACAATTATTTATTTTAGCAAAACCAAGAACAAACTCAAAAAAATTCTCTCCATTACAAGTCATGTGTAACATATACAATAACATACATGATCGCGTCGACATATTCAACTGCAACGTTGCCTCAATAAAATCATGAATGTACAACCCCTGATTCGGAACTTCTTCCGGAAAAATTTCAAGACATACAATGTTTTGTATTATTTATTCGTATATTATGTATAATTAACTGTTTATATACTATACTTATACTTACTACTTTTGTAGATTCTTTTTTTTTTGTTGTTTTGTTTTCTTTTATCCATATTATCTTTGTATTCTCTTTTGTATTCTGTATGATGTTTAAGTACCTTAGCTAAGTCCCTATTGTATTTCTTTTTTTTGTTGTAACCTAGTATTCCTATTCTGTAATTGGGTCTGAGGACCTGTTGGATAGTGTACCAAATAAAATAAAAAAATAAAATAAAAAAATTATTTACTTACACTATTAATTATTAGGTATTTGTTTTAAATTTTGTTCCATGTTTGGTGTTATTGGATTGTCTGTTTTAACGCAACTGAGATATTTTAACATGGTGTGTTGGCTTTTAAAGTTTTGTTTATGTTACAGAGATAATGTTGGAAATGTATACATATATTTTACTGCGAGTGTTTTGCTTAAATAGTGAGTATATGATAAGATATTAACACGCTTTTATTAGCTTCACTTGTATGTTTGTTTGTTTGTTTGTTTGTAACCGACTCTTTGGACTCGATTTTGACCCACTTTAAACGGACAGATTTAATTGAAACTTTGTACACTTACGAAAAACCGGTAACAATACAATAATTTGATAATTTTATATCATTATCCTGATCAGGATCGCCAGAATTAAATAATTTCCTTTCCTCACGTATCCTCTGCGTGAGAGCAAGTGGCTTATTACTGTTAGTACATTCCGTGATTCTCAGTTCGTTCGATGGCCGAGCGGGCTAAGGTACAAGTCTTAGTCGACGCGAAACGACGGACTCCTCGGGCGTGAGTTCAAATCTCGTCTATGGCTGAAAAAAAAAAATATTTTTTTTTTCAGAAGTATCTGTTGGATTGTAATATGTTATAATAGCAGCATCAATAAGCAATATAAATATAGTTTAAAAAAACTAAAAAAACACGCTTTCATAGCACATCAAACTAAAAAGTGAAAAATAAATATAGTTTAAAAAAACTAAAAAACACGCTTTTAAAGCACATCAAACTAAAAAGTGAAAAATAATTGTTAATATAAACTGAAAACAATAATGAACGAAAAATACTAGTATTATTGTGAAAAAAAGCGTGGGGCGCTTTGTGCCATATTTTTCGTATATCGAGCAACCCACGCTTTTTTCACAATAATACTAGTATTTTTGTTCATTATTGTTTTCAGTTTATATTAATAATTATTTTTCACTATTTAGTTTGATGTGCTTTAAAAGCCTGTTTTTTAGTTTTTTTACACTATATTTATTTTATTTCAAGAATTATTATTTTGTACCGGTAAGACGTAAAAATGGAATTGTTGTAATGTACCCCAATCATTTCAATCAAAGTAGGTTTCGCTTAAATTTTCTATATCAGTGCGATTATTTACTGCGTTGGTATGTCATTTTAATTGCAGCATTTCATGTATGTTTCTTATGTAAAACAAACACCTAATAATTAATAGTGTAAGTAAATAATGCAATATAAAATAACAATAACTATGTTTTTAAAATATATTAATTGTAGTTATCTGATGACGATGTAATAAACCGAAACGTTAGAGAAAATAATTATAAAATTAGTTATATCTGACTGAAATCCCCAAAAAAACTATCAGATATTATTTGTTATTTACGGCCAAGAAAAGAAAAAAAATTACATTTGGACTGTTAATATTTTTTTTGCGAAATATTTGCTTATTTAAACTCCGCCCCAATAAACTAAATAATTAAATCCCATATCATTCTAATAACTTAGAGCTCGCATACACCTCGCCTACGAATTATGCTACACCCACTGTGTATGTCTAGAGACAAAGTATTTCGTTTTAAGACCAGTCGGTTTTCGACATAGAAAAGACATAAATAGAACACGAAAAGGCCTACATTACCGGCAAATCGTAAAGCTCCATCTCTTTGAGACATCGGCACTAATAAATACGTGGCAAACTTGAATGAACCCCTACTACTATTTTTATCAAAAAAACAAATTTAATAAGTGCACTCTGGGCCAATATGTTTACATTTTGTTTTTAAATAAACGTATTAGGTAAATTTAATCTTTTACCAGCCAAGTTTTACAAATACCGTACCCCTTTCAAGGATTAGGTATTCTGAAAAACGATGTCTCCGCAGGTTTCTTAGGACAATCAAAAACACTACAGGTACTAGTGGATGAAGCCATAATTATAAATCAAAAATAAAGTACTTAAACACAAGAACTCAGATGAAAATTTTCACAATTAACTCGGAACATAAACAAAGTTTGACGATGACGTGGTCTGTATCATTAAGGCTTATTTTTGCACTTCAAAGGTGAGCAAACAGTTTACTGTTGTAACCAATCACGCGGCAGGAAACTTCAACCAATCAGCACAAATTGTTAGTAAACAAGTTTCAGACATTTGTAGCGCAAAAATATGCCTTTAATCTTTGATGACAACTAACGGAAACGGAAATTGATATTAGATGAGCTGATAAAAACATACCATGTAATAGTGACATTGTATTATGCCGCCATCTATTGCTGACATCAGTACTATTTTCATCACAATTCTTGGTATGCTATCTCGGTTAAACTCCCCTGGTTTTCGTCTATAGTAGACCACAACTTTAAGAGACACATAAAAAATCACAAAGCTTTGCCGCGATGCTTCTTAGGATAGAGCGGAGCATGCGTTATTTTTTCTACGGCACAAAATAATAAATATAATGTATTACTTAATACATAAAACATCATTATTCTCATATAAAGTATGTTCTGGCATGATTAAAATAAGAAATTAATGGAAACACGCCTGTATCAATTATAATTTCAAATTATTTTGATATAATTACGCAACTCCCTCCTGATCGAACGGTTACTAAAAGGCCATAAAAATCGGCCATAAAAGTGTCAAAGCCGGCGTAATTATATGCGACTCAGTACCGTACTTAAAATTTTTGTGCATTGAAACACAATGTTAGATATATAAAAATATTGTATCTTTGATAAATAAATAGTTATTTGATACCATGATAAATTAAAAACAATTACTCTGTTTTGCTTGTGTCAAGATAGGAATAATATTTTATATATTGGTGGAGCATTGATGACTTTTGTTAGTCTAAATTAAAATTATATCCAATATTCTCTTGTTGCTCAATTCAGCCAATAATAATTTAATATATCGAATTATTATTGTTACCCAGGAGGTAGGAGCAATTAATTGCCAAAAAAATGTGGGTTCAGAGTTAAGGTTATCGATATTATTAAAATAGGTAAAAAAAATAATCTTTAAATTCTTTAAATAAATAAAATATTATATTTATATCAATAACCCTAACGTGATCTAATTGACCCAGATTAAATAAATAAATTAAATTCTGGAAAACAAATAAATAATTATCAAATAAAATATACATATAATATATATATATATATATATATATATATATATATATATATATATATATATATATATATATATATATATATATATATATATATATATATATATATATATATATATATATATATATATATATATATATATATATATATATATATATATATATATATATATATATATATATATATATATATATATATATATATATATATATATATATATCATATAATAAATAAAAATAATGTTATATTGCACTTGCGCGTATGTAAAACACTGATATAGCAATAAATTCACAATGTGCACTAAATCACATAATATTTTATTCAAAACACTAATCACTATACTCATTCAGCACTTCACAACCACTTTCTAAATCGGTATATGAATCAAGATATATTATTAAACAGTCTTGATTAGGGCTGATACTTTTCCTAACTTAATGTATTCATCTTCAATTTTAATGACATGCTGAATATAATTTTTCCAATAAAGTTGTTATTTTTTCGAATGCTTCTTTTCAGTTGACTCCATATTAGTTCGATCGGATTGAAAATACAAAAATATGGGGGCAACCGTAAAACTGTATGTCCTTGAGCTTCAGTCAATTATCAATTACATATTGTTTTGAGAAATTTTGCTTCTTCACATTATCCAAAAGATCTTTCAATTTAAAATTTTTTTTGAAATTCCAAATTATGTTTATCGGAGAAATTCTTGAATATCTTTTTTTTTGTTCCAGTACTTGGTATTTTTTCGATTTGTCGCGAATGGTACGAAGCATTGCCTAAAACAGTTATGCTGTTTTTTTCTCTATTTGGTAGCAATGTCTGAAACCATTCTTCAAAAATATCCGTAGTCATGTTTCGGTAATAGTCAACGTTTGAATCTTCCACTTGTTTTCCACATAATTTGAGACCATTATGCACCCATCCATTTTCTGATCCACAATGTACAATTACTAATCTGATTCCTTTATTTGCCGGCATATCAACTTTACATTCCTTTGAGCCATCTATCCAGCCTTTTTTCACTGTATCATGAGTATCATACCAAGTTACGCCTAAATAATATATTGGTCGTTGTTCATTTCGGAATTTTGTAATATTCCCAAATATTCATTGCGCCACTGTACAATTCTGGAGCTTCCCATATTACTTGATCTTTTATTAATAATTTTGAACCTAAATTCTATCTTTAATATCCATCGCTGAAGTGTTTTTTCATTAACTGACACTACAACCTTTTTTCTCAGTTCCATATGTATTGATTGTACTGTTGGTATCTCATTTTCTTTATATTTGCTATAAATTAAATCTCTTAACAACTTCACCATAGACGAATCTAATGCTCGTGATGTTCCTTTGTCTGATTTAACTTTTCGATTATGTACCCCATCCTTAAATAATCTATAGATAGTTCGTTCTGAAATTTCTGTTAAGTAGGCCATTTTTCCACGGCTCCTTTTTCACCTTCACTTTTGTATTTCTATAAACAGTTAAAACCATTTTTTGAGTAAGTTCGCATAAATATTCTCTAGAAATTTTTTCTGTAATTTGTGAGCCATTACCATTCCCCATAGCTTCGTGAAATTCTCTGTTAGTGCTAGGTTGAGGATCTTCCCATGGTCTGAATATTATCTCAATATTATTTTACCCAATGACTTCAGAATAGATAGACAAATAATTCCCTATCTTAATACACAGGAACTGTTGTGTTATGCATCATCTTGAGACATACTATTATTTTAAAAGGATGAAGATAGTTCATTGTTTATTACCATACTCGGTGGCAGTGGCGTGTTAGAGAGGGTGCAAAATTTAAATTTTTGTCCAATATACATGCACATTGATTCATCTCCTGATTTGGCCTTAAAATAAAATTGTTTTTTGATATGAATAAAAATGCTCTACCAGCAGTGGCTGGTGAAATTTTGGATGGCTATATGATATATACCAACGACTACAGAATAAGTCATTGATATATACCTACATAATGTGAAAAATTAAAAATCAGTCTAAAAACAATATTTCAAAAGGTTGTAATAATCAAAATTTCTTAATGAAATTTAAATTCTCTTCCAAATTCTAAAAAAAAAAAAATAATTTTACAAATACTTTAGAAATAGTTTCATAAAAACTATGGTAGGTGATGTATTTACATGCAAAAATGTTTCACAAATTTTTATTGATTTTCTTTTACAAAATATAAGATATAGCCAACCCAAAATTTTACCAGTCACTGCTGTGTTTTCTACTGCATACATTTATACACAAAAACAAAAAAAAACAAGAAATAGTTACAATAATCTTTATTTTCTCAGTAACAACATGCGTGAATATATAAAATAATATCAATTAATAAAGTACCTACATTACAACTTTTTTTTACTACATTTATAGCATAATATATGGTAGGGGGGTATGTACAATATGCATTTATAAAAAAAACAAGAAAATTAGACTACGAAATAAAATAAAACATTGAATTAAAATTCTTTATTGATTTTTAAATAATATAGTTTTTGTCAATATGCTTCTAACTCTCTGTTTGGCAGCTGCATCTTTCAATTTTGACGTTTCATAGTGAATTCGAATATTAAAATATTTTTCGGTAGGTATTTCAAAATGTGGTACTTTATTTCAGTTTTTAATATTATGTGGTATAATATTTTGATTAAAAAAGTAAATAATTTTTTTATATAATTCATGTCTATGCAAATAAGAATATAATTATTTATCAATTTAACTAATTATTTCAAGATGCTCTCATTCGTATTATCAATCAATAGAACTTATATAAACTTAATTTTGTTGTAATCATGTTAACTACTAACAGAAATAACTTTCATAATTACAAAAATGTGAAAGAATATCTCTAGATACTTACTTTTTTATTGGCGATTCTAACTCTTTGTGAACATCATCAAGAATATGTTTTCTGATATTCTGAGACTTCCTTGGATTCGTTATGGTGCTAAAATGAACCAACAATTATTGTAAATTGATAAAAGAAAAGTGAAAAGTAAAATAAGAACATCAACTTTTGGCTAAATATGTTAACATTCTCAGGAAGAATTATTGTTTCATAAAATAAGAAAAAAAAACTGTGATCAGAAGTATTTACAATCGTACACCTATTAATTGAGTAGGTATTATTTTTCTTATAACAAAATGATATCTTACCAAACTTGTTATTGTCCTTAGAACAACTTGGTAATTCTGGAACCGCCGAGTCCTTAAGATAAACTATGCCACTGGGTTTTCTTAAGAAGTCATATGATGTGAAGTGATCTGAGCACACAACACTATCTTTAGGAATATTTTCCTTTCCCAAATATTTCAAAATTCGAGAGATCCATATAGATCTACGTTCAATATTCGAAGGAATCCTAAAAACAAACAATACATTATATTTACTACTACTATTTTTGAAATAAAAAATATCTATTATATATTTTTATGTTTACAATATTACTGCACTGGGCATTTTTAATTTTAGATTATGCTTTTTATTTACCATTTTCCCGTTACGCCTATGGTAATGTCACTTACCTGTGGAAAGATCGATTAACTCCACTTTTAAAGGGAGATTTGCATATAACACAATATTTTCCCATTGTTTATTCACAAAAACAGAAAATGCGTCTTGAAAAAACTAACAATCACAGTAAATACAGCGTTAAACTTAAGATACACACAAGCAACTAATGGCGACCAAAAAACGTAAACAGTGATGAACACCCGAAAATCGAACAGGGACTGCGCGCGCACAAGCGCATGTCCCTAACAACTGAGTACTGAGTTATTTACATCAAACTACAACAAATCAAGAGGATACTTTGTCTATCCTATTTCTGAAGTCATTGATTTTACCACTTATAAATGGAAAACACTCGAATAATTCATCACCCGCCGGGATATTTATAAAAACACAACTGCATAAAATATGCTTAAACACAAAGGAAAATTTCACTTATGTGTTAAAGTATTATACATTCTAGGCTCTCACAATCCAAATAAAATGTAAACACTATATTTATAAAGCACATAACCTATATAAATTCTAAAAGGCACGAATAGTTCGATGTATCGCGGAAGAATGACCGTCCGTCCCTGCATGCTTTCTCGTTATTAGGCTTTTACAGCTGATTCGGTAGTAACCGTTAAATCGTAAAATATTTTAGGAGAGAGTTTCGTAACTATATCAAAATAATTTGAAATTATAATTGACACAGACGTGTTTCCGTTAATTTCTTATTTTAATCATGCTAGAACATACTTTACATGAGAATAATGATGATTTATGTATTAAGTAATACATTATATTTATTATTTAATATGCTGTAGAAAAATAAAGCATGCCCCGCTCTATCCTAAGGAGCATCGCGGCAAAGCTTTGAGATTTTTTATGTGTCTCTTAAAGTTATGGTTTATTATACCGACTCATTTAGATATAGCCCGGCCGGCCGCTGCAAGTTTGCAACTTTCGTCTTATAGAATCAAATCCATAAATAATGATATTCGTTTCAATTGGCAATATGATACAATTTATATTACTGCATTTAATGTTAATAGGTGTAGCACCGTGTATTTATTATTAAAATATTTTCTAGACTTTGCGAATTGTTAATTTTAGGAATAACAGAAAACACATAATAAATAGTTAAACGAATGAAATAAAAACACAAATATATTCATTACTGTTTGCACTGTTAACCAATTCTACACTACAATCATACAACAAAGTAGTTTTATTATGTCGCATATGCGTATAGCAATTCATAACTACTATGTGCCGACCAGATGTGACTTATCATACTAGTTACTGATTTCACTACAGAAAAGCTAAATTCAGTCAGTCTTATTGTCCATAATATATTGATCCTGTAGGTCATCATTCTTTCTAATTCTTATTTTCTCTCCTGCCCAATACAAATTGCTAATCAGCACGGTAGTTTTGGTCAGAAAATTTAGATTCTCTTATCTTCTCACTACGATAACATACTGTCTCTATACTGCTTCTGGTTAATTTCCATCCGGGAAGGTCACAGCTTTCTTGTTTATATCCCTGCTTGAGCATTTTTCTAAAATCTGGTTTGAGCACTAGCTGCATAGGCGTTTCAAAATCTTTTGAACCATGAAATGCGCAACAGGCGGACTCTACCACGATAAGTATATTCTGAAAACATTGACTCCTGTTATCTACCATATTATGCCTCATCATAGTCAGGGACGGAATTTAGTGTTTTAAGGAAGTGGTGTGACTGAGCTGACCGCGGGAGTTATGCTATTGCACATAATATGAAGGTCGAGGCTCATAAGGTTTTGAAACACCTCTAACGCTTTAACGCTAAAGCCCCACTGTCTATTTTTACTATTCATCCACTTTATTACTAGCCTTCTTAACGATAAACCCATTGTTTTTAGCATCAAAAGCTTACAACTTTATTTGATTGTTTTTTTGATTTATTACTTTTGTGTTATTTTGGAATTTCACTGTAAATAATAGTGAAGTGTATAATTGTATTTCACGCTTATTCCTATTCTGTAAATAGTGTTGGGGATAAATGCTTTCTTCTGTCAGAACGGTGAATTTTATTTATACATTAATTTAGACTCCTGGACAAGCTTATTTGATTCTGTAACGTTTCTGATACGTTAATAATCGTAAAGTAAAATTAATGCTACAACGCACCAGTGCTCTGTGCCTTATCTAACGTTTGTTAACATTAGAATTTATATGATATAAATGATATCGGTAGCTAGCTAGAGTCTCTGTGCCCATTTTACATGATATATGACAAATGCCGCGTAGAAGGGGTAGAAACAAAGACCTGTTTTTACGATGACTGCTCTCTGTAGTTAATCCACTGGGATTATTACTTATTATGCCTCAATTTTTGAACAATGTGGGTTTTTAAAGAATAGATAATATTGAATCAGATTTAGTCTGTATCAGCATTGCAGATATAATATGGGACCTCACTTTATTCGAAACTATATTCTCGTATGTCATCAATAGATGTCTTTTATAGAAACCGGTTGTTTTCGTGGAAAGTCGGCTTTAAGATCATTGTCTGTAAGTATACACCGAGCTATACACATTTTCAAATAATCATCTATAATTATAAATTAAATATGTGATTCTTTTCCCACACATAATGACAAATTAACTATTTCTACAACAGACACGTAATATTATAATTTAGGAATATCTTTAATATACGATCATACAGATTTTTTAAAGGGCGCAGTACATTGCATTTTAAAGAAAATTAGAAAAACCTACTCGTTTGTGATCAAATAAAGTCGAAAGATAGAACCGGTTTTAACATGACTACGTAAATCATATTTTACAATTTTCGAAATAAGTTGTAACCTGCGAACTGAGCACTCAACTTTATTTCAAATATAATTGCTTGCATTACGTATGCTCTATCGCCGTGTTGAGTTAGTTCACATGAAATGCCATAAGGGAAGGAAAATTAGTGGTGGAAAAAATGTAATCCTTAATCATGGATTTTAAACAAAATTTTTACTTAATTTTGTTTTTCCAAAAAAATTTGCTCAAAGCATATAGCACAAATTGCATTAAAAACGACTATTCTCAAACTTTAATAATTTCTTTCAAAACACACTTTTAAGTGTCGAGAGATGTAAAAAAGTAATATTGTTAAAGTTTGCCATTACACCCTTGCATTTACGCTTTTCTCTTTTTACATAGATATGACGCCATTTCAATAAATAAGTATGATTACTATTTGCATCAAATAAATTACATTATCTAACAAATTTATTTATTTAATATAGAAATTCTTACCCCCTGGCCTGCATCTAATATATCTGACATAACGTACCTGAAAATAACAAAATTGATTATTAGTTTATTTGCATTAATTATATTTTTCGGGAAATGTACTATGCCCAAATTCACAATTAATTAATCATTGCTTCAAAAATATGAATACATTTATCAAATACTAAATGGTAATTAGTTAATTAGATCATAATCAAACTATATAGTGCGTCCCAGATTTAACAGAGCACTAGGGGCATATTCATTAATAATAGCGAACGAATTTTCAACAATTACTTTTATAATGAATTGGTTAAGCTATCACAAAAGCAAAGTAGGTGATCAAGTTGCTTACTTGGTATGTCTGTGAACAAGCAACCAAGCAAATGAAAAGTAAGTATTTCAGAAAAGGTAACCTCGATTGTTGACGTTAACTTCGATAGTTAATTTTTATAGTCATCGTATAAAACTGACAATAAATATTATGACTAAATTATTATATAATCAGATTGTAAAAATAATTTAAAATGATATTGGAAAGAAAACGAGAGTTTGATTAAGGGAATGGGTAGCAAGAAAACAAACATGGGATAGCTCTGAACTGCTTTTGAAAAAACTTTATATACAAGATAGATGCATAGAAGCGGAATATTTTTAAAATGTCACCTGAATGAATTATATCATACTCAAATTAATAGCATATGTTTAAGGAGTACATATTTGTATGACAATTATTCAATTAGGTGGTTGGTTTATGGATGACGTCTTCGGTTCTAGTTTAGCTTCAAATAAACTTGTCTAATAAAAAAAATGTTTTCTTGAAAATGTTATCTTAACCGCCTCTCAAGTCACCGAAATAACTCCCAGAAAATCCTAGGATTTTGTGTTAAGTAAAGAGAGACGAGGCCCTACAGTTTATTGTGGAGTTCGAACCACATCTATGGCATCGACACTTCTCTCCCATCTTAATCTGAAACAGGTTACAAATAAAATTTCTAACTTGCTCCGGGATGGATTCGAACCATCGATATTCGGTATCGAGTAAATAACTATAAGTGCTTTACCCACTCGGCTACCATGCCCCTTATAATAATTGAAAACAATGTCGTAGTTTTCCGTTTCGAAACACCAAAACACCATATACTGCACTCGACACGAGTTTCACTAACTAAGTTGGCATGATCTGGAGATGATTAAAACTAACCTTATGCTAACAATGTATCCTATTTATACCCAACCTACTGTCACTGTTTAGTGAATTGTGACCCATTAACCAATAAAGCGGGCTATTTGAGATTGTACCTCTGTCACTATTCATACTATTTTTACACTTTGTGATTTCCAAGCTTTCAAATGCATCCAGTTGTCTAGTATTTGTTACATTACTAATTAATCTTAAGATACTAATATCTATTTTATGGTTATTCTCAAACGCATGTTGAACCATACTAGACTTATCAGTTGTACCATATTTGAGATGGGCCGTATACTCTTTGAATCTAATTTGAATTTATCGCCGAATGTGTCGAACATACTTTTGATTATAGTCCTTACAGCTAATTTCGTATATCCCCGACTTTTGGTTTGTATCAATTTTGATTTTTGGATTGCCAAAAAGTTATTTAAAAATCTTACCAATATCATAGTTTCATCAGGGATCGAATGGAATCGATACAAATTTCTGATTTTCTCTGTCATTTTGAAAGATCGAGGATTTTCGAAATGTCTCTTTAAATTTACGTTTTCTAATTATTTTATCAGTTAAACTTACAGAATATCCATTACTCGCAGCTATATCCTTAATCAATGCCTTTTCATTTTCAAAGCTCTCCTTATTAAGGGGAAAGCTTAATAGGCGAGGAACAAGAAAATTAGAATTCGCCATTTTGTATTAAGCACAATAGTGAGAGTTCTTAAGGATATATTTTAGAGTACTGGTATCTTTTCTGCATATGTCAAATTCTAACTTGCAACACCCCCCGTCGAATTATTGGCATAACACAATAAGCTGGGGGTTGTACTTATTAACCGGTAGCTCAGTGAGCAGGTCGTGAATAAGAGCTTAGATTGATTTGAGTTCTCACCAAAAGCTAGGCTGGGCGCCAGGACTTTTGCAAGTACCAAATAATTAAAATTTTACTTTAAAAGATAAATATAACGTTAAAACTTGAATTCGGTTGGGAAGGAAGTTGAATAAAAAGATATTATTTAATAAAAAGTATAATAATCTATATGCACAATATTTACAAGTCAATAAAAATCTATGGGGTTGAAGACCAACAATTAACCACACAACAAAAAAATGATATGACGTTATTGAGAGAATACAAAAAAAAATACAATGACCGATCTCTTACAAATTTCTTCTGACTAAATAAAAACTTTCACTGGGGACGAAGATCTTACGTAACTTCCAATGGGTTAGTCCAGCGAAGGATCCACCAACGGCTAAGTTCTTAATGGGTTCGGTGTCAGTTTGAATCACCACTGTCAGTACCTGCAGTTACCCTTGAGAAAAAGTGCCAGTTGTGTAAAATATCATTTTCCTGCTCCACCCTGTATATAATGATCAGTTCGATCCACCAGTTATCCTCTTCTCTTGGTCCAGGTATTTACATAAAAAGGGGAGAGTTTTATGAGATCAGTATTATACGCAAAGCAAAGTTAAAAACTGTGACGTTTGAATTGTCCAGCTACGTAGGCAAAATATGACTTAACACAAATTTACAGAGTAAATGGCAAACTAAAGAAACTAGGATCGGTATCCCACAATATTTTAGGAAGTTGAAGACTTCAAGTAACTTAAGTATCAATAAAAGTTACGTTGAATAAAAAAAAATACTAGTCGAACAAATAAACTAGGTGTAGCTACGATAATAAACAAAGTGAAATAGGTATTCCCTATATGTTAAGATATTTTTTTACTAAAAGAAGTTAATCTTCAAGAAAATAGAATTTAGAATGTCTGTATACAGACAGACAACTAGAAAGATAACGTAAATAAATATTTGCTAAATATAAAACAATATGAGAGTTTTCAACTTAAAGGTAACGTTAAATTAAATCATTTATGAGTTCTTCAGAGATATTCTAATGAATTGCAGATAAAGTTAAATAAAGATATATACTTGACTACATGTTTACTTTAGATAATTAAAAGTTACTCAAGTGCCAGATAACTTGGCAGGTATCTTTGCCAGAGAACTAGGCAAAGCTCCACTAGAGCAGCGTTCCTGAATAAATACTAAATAAACGTTCAAGTAAGCATTCGATATTTTAAATTTAGAAAAACCTTACGTTTCTGAGGTCTGGTTGATAAATATATGCACTGGTATAAAATGATCCACCACAGAACAAATGCACCACATTAGATAATTTTCACAAAGGTTATTATAAACAAATAGGTTTGGTCCAAAAAGGTGTACCAATCTCCAAATGTCACCAGTCGCCACTGTTCACAGAGCGCTACCAACGTAACTCAGTGACCTAAAACATCAACAGACAAAGACAGAACACCACTAACTACGATACAAAATGGCGACATCCGTTGCCGAGTAAATCTAAAATTTACAATAACCGAAAGTTAGTTTAAATTAACACACGAAATTATTACAATATCAAAGGGATATTAGATAAATTGCCAGCAAGGCACGATAAATTGATACTAATCAATATTAATGATGGCTGTTCCAAAGACCAACCAAGGTGAACTCATCACCGAAAAGCAAATTCGCCCTAGGCGTAAATTAAGATAATTACGGTACAATATTATTATGAAAATTACCTCAAAGGTACTTTAAATCAATGTAGCAACTTTTTAAATAATGATGATCATAAGATCAAATAATAATACCAGAAAACATATAAATTTTACCAGACCGTTGAACTAGCGATGGTTTACATCAGAACGCTACACTAGTAAGAAGAAAGAAGCTTCGTTCTGTTCTCCCACCTAAACTCGGTTATAGTTTGGAAAGAGACAGACATTTGAGAGTAGATAGAGTATGAGCAATAAAGATAGATAGATATTTAGTGCCAAAAATCTGTAAAACCAACTGTTCCAGTAGAAATCAGTGGCGCCATCTGGACTAGACTAGCAGAAACTTAATTCACCGTGGAACACAACAAACTGGAATGAAATAGCTTGCAATTTCGTTACAAACTTAATTTCACTATTTCTAATTATTAATTTAATACATCTAAAAATGATAGTTGCCCAGAGTTTTCAATTTCGTACGTGAATTTAACTGACGACAAACGACTGTTTAATTTAGAAACAAAGTTGTTAATATCAGTGACTTTGTATCAAACACTGCAAAAATATCATCCATGCATCTAAGCCAAATCCTGGGAAAGTAATCGAATTATTCTTTTACCTCTGTCAAGAATCTGTTCATTAAGAGACTGGCAATGAATGGTGGCAAAGAGTTACCTATTGCTGTTCCCTATTATTGCTCGAAGAAATTATCGTTGAATCAAAAGTAATTTTGTTTCATGCAAAGTTTAGTAAGTTGAAGATATTATTTTACTACACCAGAGAAATTAGGTGGTGCGATAGGTAAACTTTGGAACTTCTCTGTTAACCATTTTGATAGGTGGTAAGGCGGCGATCCTATTGCTGAAATAACAGGATGCACCGACTCTTCTGGTTTGTGAATCTTAGGCAAACCATACAATATAGGTAGACTTGGGTTAGATACATGTAACTTCCTATATAAAGCTGGAGTAATAAGGTGGGTTGTTGCATCATTTGAGTACTTTTATTACTTCTGTAATTATTTTTGGTAATGGATTTCTAGAAAGTTATTTATAAGGACCATTACTAATCAGATTGTCTACCCATTCATAATAGTCATCTATATTTAAAATAACCCTATTGCCCCTATCAACTTTTAAGTAAAAACAATCTTTTTTTCCCCTTTTTTTAACCGATAGGTAATCTTAACATTATATATTCGATTAATTTGTTGATAAAAATGAAAAATGAAAAAGCTTTCAAATAAATTTCAATTTCAGTTAGGTAGGTACACTTGATTTAAAAAAAAAACGGGTACAACTCTTGTAATCTAAAATCTTAATAGTTTAGTTGTGTGCATATGTCTGTAAATAGGGCTGGCCAGACATGTCGAGAGGGGGGTGGAGAGGAGGTGATTTACCCCGGACCTGGGTTTTTTGGAGGAGATCGGTTTTCTTTGTGTTTTTAAACTTATTAACCTTTCTCTTTTATTTTATTCAAATGGAATTTTAAAAAATAGTTAGAAAATAACTTTTTCAAAACATTTTCAAGCCTGCCATATTATTGTTTAAAAAAATAATATTTGTTACGGATAATTCTACTAATGGTTGTAATTAAAATACTAATTGAATAATGATAATTCTATTTTTTAAATAAGAACACAAAAATACCACTTGAGATTAAAAAAATGTAAACAATGCAAACTGAACATAAAAAATACAATAAAAAAATAAAATAAATGAACTTCAACTACGTAATACAGAATTAACTAATATTTTGTCATTGCTCCATTAGCGTCTAAAACTGCCCGAAGTCTTGCAGGCATGGACAAAATCAGATTTCTTGCAAGGTCAACTTCTTGCGACAAGTTCTCCCAAGCGTCTTCAATTGTCCCTTCCAATTCTTGGACATTATTTGGATGGTTATTTAATTTTCTTATATGTTTCACCATTAGTCCCCATACATTTTCAATTTCATTTAAATCCAGACTTTTAGATGGCCACGGTAACAACTCTGTGTTTTTATTAAGAAACCATTGCCTGATACGATGGGCCGTATGTATGAAGCAGTTGTCTTGTTGGAAAATAAAATTATTTTCCGGAAACACCTCTATTACTGAGGGCAACATAATATTGTCTAATATTTCAATATATTTAATGGAATTGAGATGACCAAGACTGTTCCAACACACACCTAACCCATTTAGGCTCATCCAAGCCCAGACATTGACTGAAAACCTTCCTGATATTTGTGGATCGAAAGTATATTTTTCGTCGTATCTAGTGGAAGGAGGCCTATATACGCGAACATGTCCATCGTTACAGGATTTAAAAACCTTTTCGTCAGAAAAGACAACTTGTCCCCAGAAGTTTTCATCATTGATTATATAGTTGAGTGCAAAGATAATCCTATCCTGCTTCTTTTCTTCTAAAAGTTTGTATTTTTTAGCCGCTGAACAACTCTTCAAGTCGCTTTGTAGTTTTATTCTTCTGCAAGCAGTAGATATCGAAGCAGGGAAATTTGTCTCTGAAATTGCATCTACTGCAGTCTGAAAAGGGTTTTCTATTAGGTAATTTATAAGATTTTCATCTTCTTGATTATTGCTCTTTCTGGGCCTACCGGAACCAACTTTACGGGATACCGTTTGGTTGGTTTACCATTGTTTTTTAACACTCATTATCGTGGTTTTACTCACATTGTATTCAGCAGCAAGTCTTCTTATGGACTAACCATCTTCAATTTTAGAAACAATTCGAAATTTTTGAATATCTGTTAGATGTCGAACCATTTTTAATAGTGACGCCACTGATTAACGTCAAAGTGACATTTGTAAGATTATTAATATCAATCAAAGAACGAATGATTTACATAGCTAAAAGAAAGTGTACCAGTTTTTTTTTGAAATCAAGTGTACCAAACACTACCTAAAATTTGAGAAATCGATCAATAATAATATTCTTATCTGAAGATGTATTTTTACCAACAAATGTCTTAAATATTATCAACACGTAATCTTACAATTAACAACAAGACTAGTGGTTCATACTCATTCGAAAGAGAGCAATAAATGCAGATAAGGTCATAATAATTGAATGTTATTTGGTGAATCAGCATCTGAAGTCTGATTTCGAATAGTAAGAATTGATACGATTACTCCACAGGTACTGCCCTGCTATGTATAAAGAGGTAAGTAGTTGTGCAAAGTAAAGTAAAGATTTACTATAAGAACAAACAACTTCAACACGTGGATGTAGTTCGTTCAAGTAACATGACTAACACGACAGGTCTGACGGCTTCCTATTAGTTAAATGGTACGGGTTTTGCATTTGAACAGCGTTGCACGTGGCGACGTTTTCAAAATGAACAAAAAATTTTAAATTAGATTTTATAATTGAAGTGGCACGTTTTGAGTAAAAACTTTTTGTCAGATTATAAAAGAGCAGTTTCTATATTGAATGCACAGGTTATCTCAATTTTCCCTATTTTTGCACTTGGCGGGGTTTGCATTTGGACGAATTATTCAATCTTTAACCTTTTCTGTATTTCATTTTAAGTCCAATGGACTTAATTGTACTTCAAAATTACTTTCAAAATTCGTGTTCAGTTTCTAGAATGTTAGTAATATGGCTAGATGCGTACTCCGGCTCAGTGGCGGCTGGTGGATTTAGGCTATACCATATCTCAATATTGGAGCGTGGAATCCAAACAATATTTTAAAGTACGACTATCAGTACTGAATGAAGAAGATTTACAGAAAAGAACTAAGAAAAAAAAAATTAAAAAAAAAGTTACAAAAATGCGCTGCTGACACATATTACTTCTAGAACATCAGTAAAATATTTGCAAACTATCTTTTTTCGTAATCAGAAGGAAAATTTATCACCCCGTTTTTTATGTTTTTGAAAATTTTGATTATTTGTAAAGTTATGACATTTTGAAATTTAAGTTCTTCATTCCATAAATTTCAAAATGTCATAACTTTATAAAAAAATCAAAATTTTCGAGAACCAAAAAAAAAACAAGGTGACAAATTTTCATTCTGATTACGAAAAAAAAAATAGTTTACAAATATGTTACTAATGGTCTAGAAGTGATCTTAGTCGGCAGCGTATTTGTGTAACTTTTTATTGTCAATTTTTTTTTAATTTTTTTCTGCAAAACTTCTTCATTCAGTAGTGGTAGTCCCGCCTTAAAATATTGCTTGTGTTCCATGCTCCAATACTGAGATATGGCATTACCTAAATCCACCAGACGCCACTGCTCCGGCTAAGATCCTTGAATCACTTGATAGTTGCTGTTATTGCAATTAATTTATTCCTTGTCCTTTTCCTGGGAAGTATAGGTAAAATCCTTGTAATGGAAAACAAAATAAAATTTTATAATACTTAAGAAAATCATTTACTGGGTGAATTTTAGTATTTCAAATATCTATATAAAACGTGATGTACCTATATAATGCATAGTATTAAAAATATCAAGTTATTATATTTCATTTCATTGATCATATTATTTTATTGGCAGATTGTACAAGATGATAGATACTGTAACTCAGCCAGCCACGTCCATGCTAGAATGTTCCGAATATTTCGTTTGTGGTTTTTTATTACGTAATTTATTGACCATTGATTCTTCCTGAAAATTGGCTTACAAATCCCCGGTTATATTTTATTATAAATGATATCTATACTTACATGAAATATTCGAAACATTTTTCTCCTCACATAATACCTTGATTTGAACATAAAGCGTTCTAAAATGAACAATCATATGGCGAATAAAAGGATATTAAGACCAGAAAACTTGTTTTGAAAATTTGTAAAATTTAAAACATTTAAAAATATTATCTTTCAAAAATTAATAAATGTCAGAAAAACTTATTCAAAATATATTTATACGTCGTTTATAATCCTGGAAAAATTCTAAATTGCCTCAGTTTCAAAATCTTTACAAAAAACTTAAAACTTCTATATACAGGATGTTTCTAAAAAATGCATGTCAATTTTTTAACCAGAGATACTGGATGTAAAAAAATGAGAAGTAGCATAATTTACATCAGACCAAAAATGCACTTTTTATTAATATTTTCATAAAAAGTATACTGCATACAACTAGATAAATGACTAAACAAATGAAAAATAGTAAAAATAATCAAATGTACAGCTGGAATACTGTTGGTGTGGAACTACACCAGTTACAGATAGAAATGAGTTATGGTTCGATAATAAATGCACTAAAGCTGTGTTTAATGACGCAGCTTATCGTAAGTGGTGTAAAAAAATCGAATGAGAAAAATTGAGTGTTTATCGAGGCCAAACAGAGTAAATCAAGAAAAGATAAAGATGAAATAATATTAAGAAAAGATAGGAGGCAAAAAGTTACCGAAATGGGAATTGATGATTCTGGTTCATATCCTCAAATTCGTCGAGATAAATTTTCCTTATTTTATGAAAGTAAATAGTTCAACAGCGGCTTCCTCAAGTGATGAGGATGATCTGTTTTTATAGATTTTCTTCTAACTCGATTTAGGATGCTAAAAGTAAATTACACGGGAAATAATACATATTGGCACTTTGATGGCAGAAGTCGCATTCCAACATCTTATTGTAAAGCGTATTCTCCAAAATCTGAACACCAATATCTCAACAGGTGTCGATGATATCCCCGTCTCTGTATTTAAAAAGTGTACCCTGGAGCCAACTCTTGCTGACTCTTCTATCTTTCCTAAAACAAGGTATCTGCCCATCTATCTGAAATTTTGTTATAGTACAATTCATTCCCAAAAAAAGGGAAAAGACTGACCCAAACAATTCCAATTGTCTTACTCACCAAACTTTTCAAAGTAATGGAGAGCACCATTAATATGCAACTGATGCAGTTTCCCGGCGATGTGGCTTCTATCAAAAACATTCAACAGAATTCTCAAGTATGAATGATGCAATAAAGATATACGAAGAGTTGGAAACGATGAATTTAAATACATTCCAGAAATTTCTTCTTTAAGCACTCATGCGCTCACTTTTTGGTTGATGGAGTTCCGATAGAAATGTAAACACAACGTCAGCAAGGAGAACATGCATCACCATATGGTAGTAAAGTAGGTACTGAGGAGTTAATGGTAACTCCATTTACCAGTGTCATCCGCATAGTAATAAATTAGAAAGTGCTCCGTCACAATGATTTTTATTAATAAAGGTACAATAAAAATTAAAATACCAAAGTATTCCAACAGAGATGATTATAAATCGTAATAAATACAAGACACCAAAGTCGTAATCGTGTTGCGTGTAACCACTTTGCATTGATGAAGTTAATAACCAGAAACTGGTCTCCAAATGGTATACGCGTCGACCTCAAGAAGGATTTTCATTTATTTGGTAAAAATCTTTAAATAGTCGGTAATCGCAATTGAAGCTTAATCACTTCTCTTTTTATGATACAAATTTTATAAATCATCAAGAAGTGTGTGTGACAGTTTTATTTAATCTTCAGTTAACTACTGAGAGGATTACGACTTTTTGTAAATTAATCTCAATTCTCTATTGTAATCTTTTGATATTTTAATTTTTATTATGCCTTTATTAGTAAAAAATCAGTAACCTGAGTTTTTGAATGTTTGTCTTAGCTCAGAAATAAATCCTGGAAATCTAGTGTACGAAATAATGGGTGATTAATTTACAACAAAAAAGTGTCATTTTATCTAAACGTGATATTTTAAACCTTTAGGAGACAAATTATTGAGATACATAATTCAGGTGAAGTCAATATTCAACTTTTAACTATGCCAATTGAAACAAAAACTTTAGCTACTCCTTAAATTCCATATACAATTAGGGGTGAGTAGGGGAGATACGGATAAAACGAAAATAGTTCCCTTGATTATCATGGAAACTGCGCATGAATAGTTATTATTCACCACACAGACAGAGTCATAGTACCGATAGCGTCATTTGTGAATAGTATCTGGAATTTCCAACAGCGGTCACGTGTGCAAAATCTAACCTCGATTTTGAAATGAATTTATTGTTATTTCGTGCTCCAACAATGAGGGTTACCGCGCTTGAATTCACCACAAGAGGCGGTAGTGTAGGTTAAGGTCCATATCACTGAACGTTAATGTTTACTACGGCGTTTGTACGTGAGTTTTTAGTAATTTTCATAAAAATTAGCTGAAACACATAACATAATGATGGCAGAAGGAAAAAGTAGTAATTTACTTGCTCAGTAAGGAAATTATTGTACCTATAAGAGGTATCTTATGTCATTAAAGTTAGGTTATATCAAGCATGAGCATGATGAAAACAACGAATGTGCATTATTATTACTTACGATTTTCTGTAGTACACTCCTTTGGTAACACATAATCGTCAGGAATAAAATGTTCGTACAAACACACGAATGTTTCGAAAGAGTAAAGTTATCCCTGTTAATCACTACCAACCACTGTTTTAGGCGAGTTTTGTCTTTCGGAAGCATATGTCCGCCTTTTATTTTCGAATAAAATGGAACTGCCGAACACTGAGGCATAATTAACAAGTTTTTTTTTTCTCTAGTGTACAAAATAATTATAATAAAACCCTATAAACCTGTTTCGCGCCTAACAATAACTTTTGACAGCGATCTTACTCGCCAGTGGCGCCAACTGGTGAGCCTAAAAACGGAAGCCCTCATTATGTGATTATACGAAACATGATAACAGTTAGTGAATTTCTTTCATAGTGTGCAGAAAAGTATTCGGTTCCAATAATTATAAATTATAAGGTAGGTCTTCAATTAGTATTTTGAGGAAAAAACTATTTTAGTTGCTTTGTGGTGAAAAAATGGGACAAAATGATCATAGTACCTCTCGTATGAAGTTTTGACAAAAATTTGTTCATATTTGTTATGGGACCCATTTGTTCAATTTTTTTCCGGTTTATTATGATGCAAAAATATATCAGGAAGAGTCTGCGTCAAAATTGCGAGGAAGACGTTATGAGAACGGCTTTAAAAGATATTATTTCGGGACTGCCAATCAAAACAGCGGCAAGAATTTTCCATTTGCCATTTTCAACCTCTGAAGCGGAGAGATAAGAGAACTAATAAAGTGGCAAATATTTTTTGAAAATATATAAAAACACCTATAGTCAATAACTATTTTACATGGAGGCAAATAATTGAGTCTGTGAATTATTTTTAGATGAAAGGTCATTCGAAAAAAACTTGGCAGATTCGTAACACATTGCCTGTCGAAATAGAACATTCCTCAAAGAATATGCTTTAAAAATGGAAGAACGGTTACTTGGGCTCACAAAGAGAAACATATGTTCGTTGGCGTATTAATTGGCTGAGAGAAAAATTGTCACCTCACTGCACTCATGAAATGCAGCCAATAGATGTTAGAGTATTTGGTCCGTTCAATTTATTACAACAAAGAGCTGCTTCTATGGATGAAAAATGATCCTGGAAAGATTGTGGCCCTTTATAATGTTGGGTTGCTCTTTGGCCGTGCATAAAGAAAAGTTGCTTTAATGATGAAAGGTTTGAACGCTTTTGAAAAGAGCGGCATTTGGCCGTTCAATCCAAACATTTTCCCTAAATGGAAGTTCAAGCTATCCCTCACAACGACCCATTATACCAGATGCACCTGAGGATATCCAAAATAATGATTCTGAAAATGCACATTTCAGTTTACAACACAATGATTCCCATGATTTCCGGGAAAGAACACCACCTGAGCCAAAACCATCTTCAAATTCTATACCAAAACAGAATAACAGACCTACTCCCCAGACCCAGTTCTACTTCCTCAAGTGAATCTGGTGAATGGGAAGCCAGCGGACGCTCTTGTGATGAAATAATCTATTTCTCAGACAAAAATGATGAAAACATAGATCCAGCTCCTTCAAAACAAGAAAAAGGAAACGATCATCTACCAATGGAAAATAAAACCATGAAGATAATGGGGCTGCCCCGAAAATTAATAATTTTGACAAGAAGCTTGTGGTCGCTCTTATCGCAATTTCGTAATTAACAATCGTCTATCAATGGAAAATGATAATCATAAAGAAAAGGCTGCCTAGATGAATATCTGAGAACGTAAAAAATAGCATATGTGTTGTGCCTGTCGGTAAATTTACTGGAAGTTTATACTAAAATGAAACTATGTGAAGTTATGAAATATGCAGGTTTGTAGGAATATTTTAATGATTTTGAAGATACGTCTTATTTAGACCTGAAAGGTCTTTAGGAAGATAATATGATTTTATAAAAACGGAATCCACAGTTTACATTATTTATTCACTCCTGACATAAAAAAGGACAAAATGTAGTCAGATGTTCCGATTGCAAATACTTATTTGACTTTTTTTTACTCTGATAGTGTATAATTTATTTAAAGTATGAAATTTTGATGGACCTTAGGATGTAGCTTGTATAACAGTAATAACATTTATTAAGAAAAAATTTACTAACATTTTGCTCTAAGATTTTATATGGCAGATCACATAAAACACAAGTGTTTGCATAGCTCGAGCGAACGCTGGAATATCGTTAAATATAAAAAAAAAGTAAATAAGCACAGTTCAATGTTTTAGTTATTCATTTTATACATTTAAATAACTCTAATATGTTACATAATACTAAAAAATATGTGTATGTCTATGGATGGAGTTTGGAAGAGGAAAAACTTTTTTATTTAGTGATTTACGAAAAAAAGTCAATGTTTATAATTAATTCTGCTTTTCTTAAAACCTATAAATACCTAATCATATTTTAATTTGCATAGGTACAGGGTGTTCATGGATTAAGTCATATTTCTTTGTTTGGCAACTAAAAAATTGTCTTAACAAAAAAATCTGCATCTCTTACACACCCCGAATAGGTATGTAATAAAACATTGCCATGGTCCCAGCTTGTCAACAACGATTATGTAGCGTCTAGGCTCCAGGCACAGGTCAATCTAGGTAGTCCGGCCCTGCGTATAATTAGTACATATTATTGTAATTGAGAAGGAGCAACGAATGCAAAAATCCAAAAATAAACAGGGTGTCCCATTAAAAAAACCAAATTTGGTGTATACCTTTGAAACACGATGCTCGATTATTTTCTTATTTAGTGCGTTGAGATGAGAAGAAATTTCCTACAATTTCTGATTTTACCTTTTTTTTTTCTAGGACAAAAAGTAAAAAAGTTAAGAGGGTCTTTCGTGAAAATCCCTGTACAGGCCAGACTAAATACTGATTTGGTAACCCTAGTACGTTCACACGTGAAAGATTTGTAATTGCTAGTCAGTTCGTGTTTATGTCAACATAATTACATCTGCTTCAGCAATTCAAGCCCACTTACTCGGAGAATTGATTTGGTATGAGTTGTCAGATGATGTTGTCGAAAGGTTTTCAATCGATAACTGAGTCGGTCCACTGAAGCGATAAATTTTTATATATAAAAACGTATATTGGGTTTAATACACCAATTTATTTAATTTTGTAAAGTAAATTTAAAGTGTCCGAATTAGTAAATACCTGCATCATCTTTAAACTCTGGTAAATTCATAAATTACATTACGATTCTAGATATTTTTTTACAGTTTTCCTCTGCAGAATTAATAATATCTTTTAATTTACCACATTAAGAACCTTCCTCGGCATCGTGAAGGAAATTTGTCATGAGGCATATGTTTCTGGTGACTACCACTTAACGCAGCGCCCATCATCTAATGAGTAATTTCGCGGCAAGTTGTGCCATTTTTGAAATTGCTCTTTAACGTCTCTGTTGTGAAAAGAACTTTGGAAGGGATTATGGTGTAATTGTATAAAACATAAATAAAGCTAAAATCTCTTTGAATTTGAAATTTGACCCTCGATGTTGCATTGTGTTTCCACTTTTATATAAAATTTATAATTGTTATAATTGTTATTCTAGAACACATTTTATAAATATACATAGTGATTCAGTAAAACTGTACCTTTTATTTAGTTCCTAAATAAAAAAAATACAGAAATATAGAAATTTGTAAATTAGTTTTAGTTTCAGTTTGAGGAAGACGATATAACATTCTCAATATGTTTAAGGAACGAAAATTTGTGGTCAAAAGAAACTCCTACGTCACAAAAGTATTCGGAACGTTCAAGAATCGACCCATTTAAGCAGTAATTGATTTCAAGCTTTACTTTTTCGATGGTAGGAGTCAACATTACATTTTAACACATTTAAAGGCAAATATTATTATTAATACATCGGTTCTGAATTTTATTTAAGTTTCAATTCAATTCAATTCCATTCTTTATTTCCAAATCACAGGTACAAATAAATTATACAACTAGGAGTGCGTCAAGGCCATGTACAATATATTATGCATAATATAAAATATGAATAAATAGTGATTACATAAAGCTATAGAACAACATATACCTATATAGTACTGATAAAATAATAATGTAAGTAACAACAAATCATTGCGTATACAACAAATAGACCAAATCAATATCTTTATACATGCGTTTTTTACAGTAGCAGGGCTTTTCTGTACAATTAAAAAAATTGTGTCATCAGCGTAACAGTAATGTGTATATTATGTTTACCTTGTATATATAAGACAAAATCATTGACGAAGATAAGGTAAAGATATGGTCCTAATATGGAGCCCTGTGGTACACCTGAAATTATGGGACATTTCATGCTCTCTGTCTCATTGGCATATATTACTTGCGAATGGTCCATGATGTAGCTTGACAGAAAATTTAAAACTGGACCTCTAATACCATATATAGACAACTTTGCAATTAGCATATCATAATACATGCAGTCAAATGCACTTGAATAGTCAAGAAAGAGACCAAAGGCACGAAAGCCTTTGTCTAAGGCATACACCATCGAGCCATGGAAGTTAACTAACGCAGTGTCCACAGTTTTATTTTTTAAAAATCATGTTGAACTGGAGACAGGAGATTATTTTTTTAAAAGAAAGCACTTAATTGTTTTAAAAATGCAAGCTATATAACCTTCGATATACCCGAAATTAGGCTCATAGCCCAATAGTTATTGTAAGAGTTTTTGTCTCCCTTCTTAAACAATGGAATGACTTTGCTTTTGCATTGTCGGGGAAAGTAACAGTTTCGTAGCATAAATTGATGATGTAAGTTAACGGCATAACTAAAGTGTATTTACATTTCTTTAACAGATTATTTAACATGTTGTCAAAACCACTAAGATTTAATTATTTTAACCGATTAATAAATAGTAACGTATCTGTTTCGGTTACAGGATGAAGAAAAAAAGATTCACCTATAAGTGGTATATTTAAGTCTATAGGTTCGGCTTGAGGATCTATATGACTTGTGGTAAAATTAATGTTAAAATTATCTGTAATTTGTTTGCTGGATAAAGAAAAACAGTTCTTTGTAATCTCTATTTATGTTTTTGAAGCAGTTGGCTTGCCTATGACGTCATTTATTATATCCCACATAGTTTTGACCTTGTTTGTGGACTCAAACATTTTATTGTTATTATATAATATTTTACTTTCCTTTAGTTTATTTTTGTATTCATTATTTATATCTCGACAGGCTGGCTTTAGTTGAGGGTATTTTTGAGCAAGATCGTGGATCATTCACACCCTTTTCTTTAATTGTAGTCGTTCATCTGCTATCTACATGGGTTTAGGTGTCTTTCCTTTTTGTTTAATGCGCTGTACAGGGAAACAAATTTGAAAAAAGTAACTCCAGAGTATTGGCGAACTTAGTGTAGGCTAGATTTGGACAGGGTAGGGAACGAAAATTTGTCCAGGGTTAATTTATTAACAGGTCATTAAACCTGTCAGTATTCTCTTTGCCCATATTTCCTATAGTTATAAATTTTTAATTATTTAACACTTGCCTATTACGACACACGTTAAAATTTATAATTTGAGTGTAATGATCAGAGAGACTAAAATTAATGTCTTTAATATTATAGTCAATAAAGTCTTCATTTATAAAGATATTATCAATACATGTGGCAGTATTATCGTTCCTCTCGTTGGGAAGTTAACCATTGGCTTATACATTGCTAATACATCGCCCACCATCAGCTTATTTGCAGTATTCTTTAAGTGGTCTATATTAAAGTCTCCACCTATTATAACTGATGATGTATTCTCAAATTTACTGAGTAATGCGCAGAAGTATTCAAGAAATTGACAGAAATCACCAGAGGGCGGTCTGTAGAGAACTATGACTGTAGTGAAGAAATCAGGTAGTTCAATACATGAGCACTCGATAACATTTTCAATAGAATACTCTTCAACTTCAATTACCTTACATTAAAATCAAATTTACAAAATATAGCGCTATCACCATGCTCACTAGAGTCACGGCAAAAGGATGAACCAATTTTATAATTTGGTAAATGTACAGAGTCTACGCCCATTTGATTGACCCAATGCTCAGTTAATAAAAGAACATCAACGTTGTTTTCAGCTAGAACAACTTCAAGAGGTAATATTTTGTTTGTTAAACTTCTTATATTCTGGTGCGTAACGGTAATTCTTTGTTTAGATGCTTAAAAGATGAAAGTTATTGGTGTATTAATTCAGTATAGGTCTTATTGAGGCCAAAAGACCTGTAATTGTCGAAGTTGTGTTGTACGTTTTGACAGTCAGCTAAGGACTCTATACGTCAATAAAGTTTCAGTTCATCCGCGTAAAGTAAGTAGTGTATATCTACTGTATCCACAACGAGATCTGCAATGTCATTAATAATTACTGTATCCACAATGAGATCCGCAATGTCGTTAATAAATACAGTAAATAAGAAAGTCCCCAATATTGACCCTTGGGGTACACCAGAAGTTGCCGATATCGCGAAGGACTTATGACCACGGTATTCATCATACAGTTTTCTCCCACTTAGGTATGATTTAAAGAAATTAATAGAATAATAATAATAATAGAAGTTAATAAGGAATGCCGAAAAACCTACATTGTTAAGTTTGTTAAGAAGAACACCGTGATCTATCCTATCGAATGCCCTCAATAATTCGGTGTACATCACATCTACTTGAATATTATCATCGACATTTTGGGAAATAAACTGGATTATACAACGGAGGTTTGTTACCATTGAACGACCGTGTACAAAGCCATCTTGACTTAGTGTAGTCTGCGATTGAACATGAAAATATAGTGGTTCATGTAATGCCACCTTAAATACTTTAGCCAATGTACAAATTATAGTTATCGGACGATAGTTTTCGATTTTCTTTGTATTCCCTCTTTTGAAAACAGGACATATGCAAGAAAACTTCAATGTTTCCGGAAACGTTCCGAGTTTCAGAGATAAATAAAAAATAATAGAGGGGCTGCGCTAGAACATGAGCACAATCTTTCACGATGAACCCCAGTATCTCATCTGGTCCTTTAGAAAATTAGGCTTAAGTTTTTTGAGTGCTTTAGTTACATTATCCTCCATTAGAGTTAATTAATGTAAAATATTGCCATTTAACATATATTGATCGTTATTAACCGATTGAGAAGGTAGAGAGGATTATTTCAAAAAAGTGTTCAAAGCCCTCGATGATATCGTTAGGATTATCAAGTTCCTCATCATTGTAATTATGGGTATCAGGAATTGACTAAGTTTGTTTTTTTTTAAATTAATGTGTTTCCAAAATAAGTTGGAATTAATTTTGATATTATTTTGTATAACATTTAAATAATTTTTATAAGAGATATCAATGTCTTTCTTTATTTTGTCTCTTAAATTACAAAATTCGTTATACATCTTCTTGTTATCACGAAAAGATTTATATTTGTGTCATTGTTTAGCTTTATACTTAATATTTTTTATGATGGATCCTGTAAACCAGGGGGGATATTTACTGGGACGCGAAACGTAATAATCAAATATTCCCTACAAAACTCTATATACATTTTCACATGCATCATTAACATTAATAAATTGATTAAGAAAGGTCCAGTCAACATTACCAATTTCACTGTATAGTCAGTTTTCGAAAATTATATACTCTGTTATGTTATAACCAATTGGGAATTTATTAATCACCTTGATCTTACCTAGCAGAATATCTAAAACAAGTGACGGGTGATGTTCAACATCCTCTTTTACAAGTGGATCCAATGATTTATCTACAGTTACATTACTATTATTGCAAAGTAAGAGATCAAGTAAGCGATTATTTCTATTTAAAATTATAAGAAATATAGAACTACACCGTGTGTAAAACAGCTAATCAGACCGATTCTGTTTGAAATTAGCAAGGATGATTATTGCTATCTTAACCATTTATTGTCAAGAAACAATATTGTTAAATAATCGTATTCTGATCTGCAGATTTTAACAAACATAAATGTCATCTTAACAAGATTTTGTTAAAACAATTGTTAAGCTGGCAACCACATTTTAATAATACTCTAAATATTTAACAAGACTTCTTATATGCGAAAAAGTGTAAAAAAATGAATCCAGTAGAAGCAAATTTCCATTTAAATTTTATCCAAGCATTGGAAAATGCACAAAATCAGTAAGTGTAAAAGTTATCATTTTTAATAATGTAATAGAATAGGAATATGTAAAATAAACCCCATGATATCAAAATTAGTTACCTGCTTACCTACTAAAACAAGTCAACAGAATTATTATTAAAAACCTTCAAAATATTACATAGCACAGCAGTCTTAATTATAAAATTTTAGGAGAAGGAGAAGGTTAGGTTATCGTCATATAAGGGATGCTAGCAATCCCTTCGAAATGGCTGACCGAAAGTTTGTAAAATTATTTCGTCTAAATAAAGAAGCAGCACGAGATTTAATTGAAGAAATTAAAGATTACATAGAAGAGCCACAAAGAAGGGATACAGTTCCTCTACATTTACAGGTAGGTATATAAAAAATACAATATTCTTTTTTTTTTACTAAATAACAGTATTCCTTAGGTGTTTATTTGTCTAAATTTTTTGGGACATGGAGGGTATCAGACTACGGTTGGTCAGGAGTTAAATCTAGCTGTAAGCCAACCCGTAGTAAGTCGCATACTAAAAAATATTTGTAATATATTAACCATTCACTTACTGCCAAGGCATGTTAGGTTTCCTACAACAGATGAGCATGTTAGGAGGGTTAAAGATAGGCAAAAATATTTTATGTAAATTGAAATTGGTGTAATTTTTATATTAAAACGTTTTAGGTTCACAGAAAAATTTAATTTTCCAAATGTCATTGGAGTTGTAGATGGTACACACGTGGCTATTGTAACACCAACAATTGATGACCCAAATTACCCAGCAGTAGCTTATTTAAATAGAAAAGGGTACTACAGTATTAACGTTCAGGCGGTATGTCTTACAATTGTAAATTTTTATTATTTTTAATACTTTGCATTGGTTTTAGACTTTTGATGCTGACATGATTTTGTTAAATGTAAACGCAAGATATCCAGGTGCAACGCATGACTCAGCCATCTGGAAAGTGTCAACAATTAATAGACATCTCAGAAGAAGATATCTAGAAGGGCAAAGAAACACATGGTTGTTAGGGGACTCTGGATATCCCCTACAACCGTGGTTGATGACTCCCATTACTGATGCTGCCCCAAATAGCCCTGAAGCACATTACACAAAATGTCATGTTCGTGCAAGGAATGTTGGAGAGCGAGGTAACGGGACATGGAAAGAGAGATTTAGATGTCTGAAAAAAGACCGAGTCTTACATTATAAACATGCAGCAGCAGGCAGAATTATTTACTCCTGCGCTGTGTTGCACAACATATGTAGATTTTATAATGTACCTGATCCTGAAGATAGCAGTGACGAAGATGATGAAAATGACAATAATGACGACGAAAGAAATGCAGGTAACAATTTTTATAAAATTTATTTGTGTATTGTCATTTCTAGAAATAGATGTTAAATTTGTAATGAAATTTTAACATGCCTAAAAAAGTGTATTCAAAAATAATACTAACAGAAAACATAATTAAATCAGTTATTTTTACATGTTGCTCATCATATGCAAAGAATTTAAGTTATTTTCGGTACCTAATTTAAATTATTTTTAGGTGATGTAAACATTTTAGAAGAAGGAAGGCTGGTGAGAAGAAGATTGGTAGAAATTCTTTGGAATAGGGCGGAAAACAGGATCGGCTAGTAATAAACTGTATAAAAAAACAATTTTTTATTTTATAAAATATATTTATTTAAATAAACAGTTCTTTTTACCAATAACAGGTCTGTCTAATTCAGTCTCATATTTTCAGGGCCATAAAAAATTAAAATAAAGCCTTATTTTTAATTACCTATTAAATAGTACAACCTAAAATCATCAAACAAACTCTGGCTTGGTATTGATTGCTATGAAGAAGCGTAAATAGACTAAAAGTAAAAACGGTAAACAAAATAAAAGTAACAAAGAAAAGTTAAATATTTTCATAACTATAAAAACATCTTGGGTAAATAAATAACAAACAATATACATACAAAAATTAAAATTCTGCTGTATACAAAAACATAATTTTAAATACTTGCATTAGTTTTTGCACAAACAGCTTTTGCCACTTCCGACAATGCTTCAGCTAATTTGGAGATGCTTTTTGCCATTGCAATTAAGGCACCTGCCATCTCTTTGTTTCCTTCATTATACATTTCTGCTGATCTCTCTAACTGTGACGTAACAGTAGTATTTTTATTTCTCAGTTTCTTTGTAATAGGCGTAGCTAAAAATAAAACATTAGGAGGATATTAAACATACCCCAATGTAATATACAACTTATGTAGCATTTTTTACAAACAACTTGTACATACCTGATTTATTACTGCCACGATCTTGAAGTCTACCTGATGAAGTCGAAGGACCTACGCTACTCTCAACAGCAGGTTGATCTAAAACCTCAAATTCTGTGGCCTCATTTATTAGGTCAATTTCAATAGTTGAAACTTCTATATCCCTTTCGAATATAGATTCAGCATCAGGATCTATCTCTTCGGGTAATTCATTGCATCCAATAATCGATACCCATCCACACACATTTATTAATCTTGTTTCTATTTCATTTAACTGTTCAGTTGAATATGACCCGCCACCTGTTTTCACCAAGTGTTATTTAGCTAATCTGGCCTTCTTTCTCGTTTTTGATTTCCATTCAGAGAAAAAATAAAACATTTTTCATGTAAAAGTTCATATAAAATTGTGTCAATATACCTACAGTTTTCCACTGTTTGACATCTTTTCGAGCTCCATTTGGAATGTTATTTAGAATTTCTGACAATTCCGACCATTTTTCTTCGAGTTCCTTTGCTTGAAGTGGATGGCACTTTCCACTTAGCAAAATTTTATGAACTTCTATAAAATCCACAATTGCAGTCATCTGCTCTTGACTAGTTCTCTTCCCTGTTCTCTTTGCCTCGGCCATATTTCTTTAATTGTTAATTTGAAGTAGTTATCAATCGAATAAAATATTAAAAATATTAGCAACCTACGTAAAAAGTTTACTTTTATACTCTCAGATATAACCTAAAGCAACAAAAATGCTTATCTTGTTCTTCCTCTTTACATAGCTTTTTGTTCAATGTGGTCTAAATAGGTCTAGAAATCAAAAACGCATGCGTGGAATCGAAAGGAAATAAATAAGTTAGCAAGGTTGTTAAGCTGAAAGTTTTAGTAATCGTTGCCGAACAGAATTGAATTTTAAGGATACAAATTGCTACCACTTGGGCTCATAACAATATTGTTATCATAGCAATATTTTAACAATTTTAAACAGAATTGATCTGATTGTGGCCAACTGTTAACAAAGACCGATTGAACGAGCGAGATGGACGTAACAGTGTGAATGTATTGTAGATGGCTGGTATGGTATAGACTGAGCCTGTCCCTGTGTTCGCTGGGTGTGTCTTATTCCACCTCATTTCATCCTAGTTCGCAGCAATCGCTCGTATTCTTTTTCTAACTGGCCACACTTGGCGGTATACATATGCGATAAGTCTAACTCATATTATATGGGTCCTGTCTATTATAATAAACTGGGAACTGATTTAAAAGGTATCAGTATCACAAAATTGTTTTTGACAAAATTGAAATTATTTCGTGTGTCAAATTCCTTTCTCACAATTTATAAGTGACTTGTCCTATATCTTGTATATGGTCTATTGGATAAATAAATGTATTCTATTCTATTTTATTCTATATGTAATTCATAAAGTTGGCCATTGTAATGCAGTCTATCGAGCGGAGACAGAGGGCAAACGTGCGACATGCGCCGAAAACTACATAGGATTCTAGCGATCTGTAGGTTACCTGGGCTTTCGCTGGGCACAGTAATCGGTAGTCTCTAAGTGTGTTTATTGCTTTTCCGATTATAGATACTTTTATTAATGTTACTGTGCTTTTAGTGCGTATTCATATATTATATTAAATTTTTGTTTGTTTTTTAATGTGGTGTGATGGAAGCGGCAATGAAGAAAGTAGGTGGCGGTTGTTGTTATAAAATCTGTAAAAATAAAAGATCCACTGGAACATTGAATTTTTTTTCTTTTCTTCGTAATCTTGAAAGGTAACTTTATCTAGCAAAATATAAAATGTAAATTAGTTATTACACTAGTTTTAATTACTGTTAAATTAATGGGGTACTCGATAATAAAAAATACTTGTTATGTACGCAAATCATATTTTTTCATTTTCCAATGCGTTTTTTATGTTACAAGAAAATGCTTTTTAGTTAGAATATTAAGGAGAATGCAAAAATGAAATTTGTACTGAATTTAGTTATTACCGAGGACATCAATATTTTGTTTTTATACAAAAAAAAAATCTGTCAACGATTTTTGTAAATTTTGTTTTACTTTTCTAAAATATCGAGTAAAAGTGCTTAAAGAAAAAAATACGAATATTTTACTCTGTTAGATTTATTAACAGATATTTTAAAACTGGCCAACAAAACTGAAAATTAATAATTTGGAGACATCAATAAAGCATTTGTTTTTTACACCTAGCTATTTTATTTTGTATCCTAAAAAATCATCCGTTATTCAATTATAAAATATTTCGCCTATTGTGTATGTTTCTATATCTAGAGAATATACAGATTTTTTATTTTAAACATGTAAAATGTCAAAAACTAAAATATATACATCTGGCTGCACAAACAGCAGACCATACTATACCTAGAAGGTTTATTAATGATGCAATGCAAGGCCGTAGAATTGTGGAAGATGAGATCTGCTATGGAAGACCTTTCACATCCAAATGGATGAAAATATAGAAAGGGTGAGATCTCGTGAGGGTAGACCGCCAACTGACACTGCTCTCATGAGATTTCTCATTACCTTTCTGCCTCGTATAACCTCAACAAATTTTTGATTCATATCATACCTTAGTTGAGATTCCACAAGTGCATAGTAAAGAACTAAGAAATATTTTACATAATATAGAATTTATTTCAAACTTACTAGTTTATTTATAAGGATATCCCATTTCATATTTAATATTATTAGTAGAAAGATTCTGAATTAGAGTTCCATCGTAATTAAATTTTAATGGTATTATATTGCGAAATCTAATTTTACTTGCTGCGAATGGTAGAGACTTGGTTTTCTTACAATAATTTATAGTTAACAGTCTGGAGTCGAACGGATCCTTAAAGCATGAGTTTGTTTAGATATAATAACAAAACATCCAGAATTCCATCACTTGTTATTTAAATTATTATCTTTTGTTTATGTCAAAGAAGGAACATATCATTTACATGTATATATATATATATATATATATATATATATATATATATATATATATATATATATATATATATATATATATATATATATATATATATATATATATATATATATATGGGGGGGGGCACAGCCCTTAAATACTCATAAAAGCAGTACCTATATCTTTCTTTGACAAAAAAAAAACAAAGTGCCATCATTGTGGATTTCACGATCGGATGTGCATATCTGCAGCTAGATACAGTCCCGTCGCAAGACAAAACGTCAAGCGACTAAATCAGTTTTAAATTCTATGCTGTATCCGGGAGATGTCAGCTCTAGCTCTGTCTAATTTGTCCATCCATACATCCTTTTCACATGCGATAGACATTTCAAAGGTTACTTCCATGATTCCTTTCGATTGCAATTGATTTATATTACCTATGTATATTACTGGCTTTATGTAGTACAAAAAATTTCTTAAAAGCTAACCTTTACCGTATGCTGTATTTACTTCTCGCTCAATGTCTATTGAAAATTATCTTTAGTATCTAAGTGACTATACGGGATGTGCCAATAAAAGCTCCCAACTTTTTGGATTACAGAAACTTAGAAATGTTATCTATGTTAAAGAGAATTTAATTTTTACAACTTCATGCTAAATACAATCATAGGTACCTTTGGAAATCTTCATAAACAATACTGTCAATATTGACATTGCTTTAGACATTGTTTTAGTTTTTGATTGTCAAATGATGTGTATTTAGTTCTTGTATTTTGTTAGATTGTTATAAAACATGGTACTTCATACAAACCGGGATAAATTAAACATGGTTTCCAATTTATGGAGAATGCCGTAAAAATTCTTCTGCAGCTGTGGATTTATATGGAAGACGTTTTCCTGAGAGACCAAGTCCTGATCGCAAAACTTTTGTAAGTTTATGTGCTAATTTAGATAATCATGGAAGTTTTAAAAAAACACAAACACTTAGAAGAAAGAGAGCTACAACAGATGAAAATACAGTGTTAGTGTTAGAAACAATAGAAAATAATCCCCACACGTCATTGCGTAAGTTAAATAAGCACACTAATATTTCTGTAACTTCGTGTAGAAGAAGGATTCTAAAAAATAATAAACCTTATTCATATAAAATTCATTTAGTGCACCACTTAAGACCGGGAGATAATCAGCGAAAACTAGATTTTTTGGCATATTTTTCCATTATCTTAAGAGGAAAATCCTAATTTGCTAAATCAAATTATATAGAGTGACGAATCTAAATTCTACAAAAACGAAGTAATAATCAAACATTACTGTTGGTACTGGTCTAAAGAAAGTCCTAAATGGATGAGACAAATCGGACTCCAGACAAGATTTGGGGTAAATGTTTGGTGTGGCATTGTAAATGGATACATTGTTGGTTTATATCATTATCATGGAAATCTAAATGGTGAACGTTACTTACACTTCTTATAAAATGATCTACCTGTGCTGTTGAATAATTTACCAGTTCAATTAGATACTATGTGGTTTTACCAAGATGGCGCTGACCCACATAATAGCAATATTGTGGTAAATTATTAAAACCAAACATATCCAGGAATTGGATTGGTACAAATGGGGTACTCATGTGGCCAGCTAGGTATCCTGATATTTACCCCATTAGATTTCTATTTGTGAGGTTATCTGAAAAGTGAGGTTTATAAAGTACCTATCATAGACATGGCTGACCTTTATAATAAAATTTATGCAAGTGTTGGAGCCATCAACAGAATACACTACTTAAAGTTTGTGGAGTTGAGCTATTAAATAGATTCTCCATGTGTACAAACGAAAATGGCAATAATTTCGAACACCTTCTTCCATAAGTTATTACTTGTTGGATTATTTTTTGTTTTTATTTAATGAAATAAAAAAGAAGTTTTTTATTTCATTATTATTACCTTTATTGCTAAGTTACTAATATATTTGCACTGAAAAAAATGTATGGAACACATTCTTGTTCAATATTGTTTAATAAAATACAGGAGCGGGCGCTTTAAAATTGTAATAAATGTAATTACTGGTTTAACCTGAAGTAAAAAAAGTTTTATTGCCACATTATTCACACTATCTTTCTATGAGGAAAGTTTCAAACGAATTATCGTATAAAATTTAATGTAAGAAAGTAAAGGCGATTTTAGTTTTTCAAAAATTAAATAATTTAAACTAAAATTTCTCTAAAATGGTTGGATTTTCGAATTTTCTTCATATAACGAAATCTAATTGAAATTAAATTTGCTTTAACATAGATAACATTTCTAAGTTCCTGTCATCCAAGAAATTCTTTGTAGCGCAGTGCCATCTATCCCTTAACATATTAAAAAACTATTTGTATTCAAAACTTAAGCCATTTATACGTTTCAGCAATGGACTTTTAAAAAACTCAAATATATTTAGTAGTTTCCGAAATATTTCACCTGGGAGTTTTTATTGGCACACCCTGCAGGACAAAAGTAATATGAATAAAGTATAAGGTTAAATTTGTAGGATAGCTCCATCTATTAATACAGTGATGATTCTCTATCATCTGTTTCTGGCAAATTGGTTAATATTATTAAACAGAAATAGTTATTTACGTAACAAGACCGGAAAGTGATTCTTTACTGAGCGGCGAGCAGTCAGTTTTCGGGGCAAGTGCCAGCGAGCCCTGGAAGACGGTGAGCTCAGTAAGACTCTTTCGAGGTGTGTTGCGTACAATATTTTTTCTGCAACTGTTCTTGATAACCTCCAAAAACTTTTTAACTTGAAATCTTTTGCCAATAAAATTCATAAAATTCAACTAATAGATGTCACACGTTTACTTTCAAAGAAGACTCGATTACTCATTTTATCAGATACTGTTGTCAATTAAAAGTGACATAAGGGATCGGTAAAGGCTTTATCGATCCCGTACGTCACTTCGAGCTAGACCAGTAAATATGTATTTTTCAAATTTACCAAAAAACAGTTAACTTTTTTAACGGTAGTGAATGAATACTATAGGTTCGGCAAATAAAATTTTTAAATAACATAATATATTCATTGTGAAAATCGTTTTAGAGTCGGCACATTGCTTTTTCCTAAAGGTTATATTTTTCATATGTGTCAAGTTATTTTTTTGCCCATTTTGTTATTATTGACAAATTCGATTATTAGTAATAGTTAATATAGTTGTTAATTTTTTAGCGGACTTTTCAATAGCAGTGCTACGTCAAATTTAGGAATCTTCTATTTCCAATAATTTCTGATGGAATTATTCTGTCATCCTGCACACGTGTAAATTTTGTTTCTAAAAACCATGAAAATACACATTAGTTTTATTTTTATTCAATTTATAATGCGAGGAACTAAAAAAAGTATTTATTGAAATTAAACTTAAAATACAAAAATACTTTTTCATCTATTGATTGAAAAAAGATAATGGATTTTGGATAATCCTTACTCCTTAATGTATTTTGGATAGGACCGAATCAATGAAACGGTGATTAACTTCGATTCCAACGGCATGTTTGCTGCCTTACTTCTACTACATTTGTTACATGCCCTAGTAATAAATTAATTCTTGAATGTGTGTTTCTAGCGTTATCTAAGGGCTTCAAATCCAGGCTAATAGCATAAAAACTTGGTTCAGCGAAAGTCGATGTAACCAAACCTAATAGAATTGGGTCATTTGCGAATTTAAATTGTACTGGAAAAAAAATAAAATTCCTTTCGATTTATAAGATATAACAGTGAATGGAATACATAATGCGAAGAAAGCCAGGGGAAAATCGTCGTCCTTGTTATTCTATGGAATATAAATAGGTCAGCAGTAAAGGAACAATATTTTACTATTTTGTTCTATAAATTTTGTTTTTATTCATAGAATTACATATTATAGATTTATTATGCTATAAATTATAAAATATATACATATGAAGAGTCTTTCAAAGGAAACAAAATGAATATGAAAAAAATATATTAAGCAGTTCCATGATGTTTGTCACCAACATTTAGTATGACTGATGACTAGACTGGGCCATGTTCCGAGTAATTCATCGGCGTCGCAAAGAACAAACCGGTATTACGTATTAAGTACATGTGAAACATACGAATAGATATTGCATTGATATTGCATTGCATCAAGTAGATAAAGGATGACCGCAAGTCGAAATATAACGGAAAACGATACTAAGAAAAAATGGGCATACATAAAAACAAAAAAAAATGGTAGACGCAAATAGGCAATCATGTGTAAAATATGATGGCACGAATTCTAGATCCTTAGTGGGCCATCGGCGTCGCCTGTATTTTTACTTACTAGTAAAAGATATCCCCTTCTCTTCTGCATGCGCGGAGTTTCAAAAACATCAATGTCTGTTAGTCTACTGTCAGAATATGAGAGGTTTAAATAGCAAAACAAGTACTCTTTTTAATGTGTCTCTTACTTGCAAATATGATGTTTTAGCTTTTACTGAAACTTGGCTTGATATTAAGGGGCCTAGTTGGGAAAAAGCTTCGGATAGCTGTGTCACTCTCTAGAAAGTTTTTATACATGCGCCGCTGAATAATTTTGCTCTTGACTATACCTGGACGTTTTCTTCACCGACTTCATTGAGGTGCGATTCCCGATAGAGGTAACACTTCCTTGCTCCATTTGTAGTGACAAAGATACTTATTTAGAAAATTCTTTTTAACAAAATGGTACGGAATAAAAAGTTTAAAACTTGCTGAGCATAATTATGAAGATTCATTCTAGACGACATGTATGAATTTTACCTCGAATTTTACCGATTGATATCATAATTCAGGAGCTAATCACATCCAAATTTCACTTATATTTACAGTATAAATTTTCCCTACATAAAGTGAAAATTAATTAAAATAGATATACATGTACCCTCTAGTACACTTTCAACTACTGATCCTCCAAATTTGGTGTAATTTGACCAAACCGTATGGAAGAAATAAATTTTGAAAAATTACCTTACAAACACTGGTTCGATTAGCCCTCTTAATGTAAATAATTCGGAACTATTTGACCCTAAATTCTTAGTTTATAGATCAGATAAAAATTTTCTCAGAACTGGCAACTACAGAGGTTGACTCATCCTTCTCTACTAGTCAATTAGTCTAAAAACTAAATTTAGTGATTTACTTTTTGTGGATATTGTTGGAGTCAAATTAGTTGAACAATAATAGGTTGTACTTATTTGCCATTTACATACCTCCCAACATCACTATTAATTGTTATCACTCAATATTTGATATACTCAGCTCCATAGAATATACTTACGATCAGCAGGTTATGATATTAGGCGACTTCAACATCACAGATTATTCCAATTATCTAACAACTAACATAACCGTTGGGCGAGTTGGTCCTTTAATAAATTTTCTGGATTTTCTAGATTTGAGGCAATGCAATTTTATTAAAAATTCCAGAGAAAGACTTCTACATCTAGTGCGTACAAACATTGACAATAAAATTGAAAAGGCTGTGGATGTTCTGCTTAAAGAAGACATCACCCAGCCCTAGCAATATTGTTAAATATTACTCTTCAGCTTAGTAATAATAAGCAAAAAAAGTAATCATGATAAATCAAATAGAAAAATTCTCATAAAATTCCTTTATTAATGTGACCGGTTTCGTGAACAAATTAATTACTTCACATCATCAGACACAGGACTACAATAGAAAATGAGTATGGTGGTTACATACATACATAAATAAATGTTAATAAGTTAACAAAACTTAAAAAAACAGGAATACAGAAGACAATTATTTCAATTTTTTACTAGTAAAAACTAATTGGTAAAAAATGTTTAATAAAAATTTTTGTACAAGAAAGATTGAAATTATTTAAAATGATCAGGATTACGTTAGTTTAAAATTATAATATAGAATAATGTAAAATTTAAACAATTGAAATGTGTAAAAAAGGTTTCAATTGTTTAAATTTTACATTATTCTATATTATAATTTTAAACTAACGTAATCCTGATCATTTTAAATAATTTCAATCTTTCTTGTACAAAAATTTTTATTAAACATTTTTTTACCAATTAGTTATTACTAGTAAAAAATTGAAATAATTGTCTTCTGTATTCCTGTTTTTTAAGTTTTGTTAACTTATTAACATTTATTTATGTATGTATGTATAGTTTATACGAGCACAATTGAAATCGTATAAAAACTAAAAGCCAGCAAAAACAGTCGGCATCTCTTTATTGTACATATAAAATAATATATAGAATAAAGAGATGCCGATTGTTTTTGCCGGCTTTTACTTTTTATACGATTTCAACTATAACCACCATACTCATTTTCTATTGTAGTCCTGTGTCTGATGATGTGAAGTAATTAATTTGTTCACGAAACCGGTCACATTAATAAAGGAATTTTATGAGAATTTTTCTATTTGATTTATCATGAATAATTACTCATATGGGATCAACCTACCTACGTTAAAAAAATTAATATTACCAATTATAATTTTCGTAAAACTAACTATATTGATCAGTACCGTAATCTTGCAGAAACTAACTGGAGTTTCCTTAATGAATGTACAGAAGTAAATTTAGCCTGTGAACAATTCGATATAATAATTTATGTGTTACTTGACATATTTGTTCCTAAAATTAAAAAGCATAATAGAAATTTTTTACCATGGTTCTCATTTCAAATAATTACAAACATTAATTTAAAACATCGCGCCTGGAAAAAAACATAAAAAAATAGGGTTCCTCAGTCACTAGAGACATTTAAATTGCTGCGATGACAAATTGAAGATGCAATTGCTGCACACATAAATTACTACAAAATACTAGAGGATGACATTTCCAATAATTCATAAAAATTTTGGCAATTTGTAAATAATAATAGAAAAATATCCAATATTCCTACGTCAATGCATTATAATGGAGCTAACATCGAGGATCAACAAAATATTGCCAACGCATTCGCCGATTTTTTCCAAAATTCACCACCCGGACAATCTACTATCGAGCATAATGACGACAAAACATCTGACAACTTTTACTTAAACAACTCTAATGAATATGATGTTTATAGAACTCTAAAAAAACTAAAACTTAAATTCGCCACAGGTTTAAACAACATTTCAGCATTTTCAGATTACAATAATCAAGAATATTTCTAAAGTGTCTGAAATCCTAATACAAGAATATACATATTACTTTATACACAATGGCTTAAATCCATTTCAATATAGATTCATCAAGGGCAAATCCACCATCACAAATCTTTTACATCACACAATTCTTAGCGGAGTCCATTTGATGCTGAACTTCAAACTGATGTCATTCATATTAATTTTTCTAAGGCTTTTGACTGATTGGACCACAACATTCTCATTGGTAACTTCAAGATCTTGGTTTCTCACTAAGTACCTTTGAAGTTTTTGAATCTTACCTTACAAATCGTAAGCAATATATTGAATGCTCGGGCCACCAGTCTGTCGAAATCTGAGCAACTTCCGGTGTCTCTCAAGGGTCCAACTTAAGGCCCCTCTTTTTTAATATTTTTATTAACGATATTAATTGTGTTACACGTAAATTAATTACTGTATGTGGACGACATGAAATTATACTACAATATCAAAAGCAGTGAAGATTACATAAAATTACAAAATGATTTGTTAAATATAATAAATAGGTGGTTTGCGAACAAATTATCTTTGATATAGCGAAATGTAATATCATGACTTTTAGTATAGAAGAAAATAAATATGATTGTCTTTGACTGTATCTTAAATGATACAATTTTAAATATCTGTTATCTCTCAAGACTTAGGTGTAACGTTTGATCAGAAGCTCTCATTTTTGATTCACATCAACTTTATTGCATCTGATTGTTTTAAAATCCTAGGGTTTGTTATTAGAAATGCTAATGACTTCAACAATATTAATACATTAAAGCTGCTTTTTTTGTACATTTGTAAGGTCGAAAATAGAGTACGCCAGAATATTTGTCTATCATACAATATTCATATTCAAAATTTGGAGAAAGCTTAAAGAAGGTCTCTAAAATATTACAGTTATCAAGAGGATGGGATATACCTTCCAATTGTCTTCTGTCATTCCACTATGCTCAATAAGTTTTCCTTAGATAGTCGGAAAAGATCACAATTAATATTTTTGTACAAATTATTAAACAATAATGTGCATTGTTCTCAAATTGTGGTAATGTTGAATTTTCTTGTGACTAGATTATCCACACGTGAACATCCAACCTTTTATTTAAGCACACCTAGAACTAACATAACACAATTTTCACCAATGTGTAGAATGTGTACCGCATGCAATGACAGGAAATATTTCATTGATATATTTAACTGCAGTGTAGCCGCAATAAAGGAAATGAAAATGTAGCTAAATTTCTTGTAATTTTCAGACTAAACATATTATTAGTTGAAAAAAATTTTGTTGGATAAGGGTCCTTATTTTGAGAAAAACTACTTCTTCAACTGGCCGATGTTTTAGTAAATTTTATTACCATCCTCAGAGCACTACAAGATAAAAAATTATGTTGTATGTATAGAAATATAAAAAATGTATATTAAAAATTATGTATAACATGTGGAACAAACAATAAAAAAAATAAAAAATAAAAATAAAACAGAAACTATCATAGATAAAAAAGAAAAAACAACCGGTTATTTGCAATACTGGTAAGGATTGAATATTTGTTTAATATTTTGTAAACACAAGTGTTCAGGTGTTAATTCTAGGGACTAATTCAGCACAGGATTATGCTTAAAGTTGGTCAGTTGCTAAAAGTCTTTCCATATTTAATGTATTATGTATTTCCACATTTAATGTATTATGTAACATGTATGGTCCATTTGGTAGCAGACGAAATTTAAAAAAATTATACAGAAGTAGACGGGCTAATTGCATATATAAAACACAAAACACATTTTTGTGAAATCCGTTAAATGTGTTAAAAACTTTCATGTGGCCTGTCTCGACATCCCACCTCCACCACAACCTATTTCAACTCGTTTGGGGGACATGACTAGAGGCAGTTTTCACAAATATTTTAATAGTGTAAAGTCTTTTTTACTTCAGTTAAATCCTGGTGACTTACAAGCCATCTCTAAGTTTCAGCAATTATCAAACACTCAAGAAATTGTGGATCATACGTTATTTATAACAATTATAATGCAGTATTGGAGCGTATCCACAAATTAGAAAGTTTTTCCTTCTCCCTAGCATACTCTCGTGAACTACTTGATAGTGTACAAACTTTATTACAAACTTTGACAAATGTCCCCAGTCTGCTGGTTAATATGAGATTTTACAACAAAAATCCAGAATATGCAAAATTATGTGTCTCAGTGAGAAACATCTGTCAGTTGTTAATTAACAACATTTTTTAAGTATGAAAATATCACCTTTGTCGATATTGAACGATTATTTTCACTGTACACATTTTTTTCACAACGAAGGAGGCGTTTTTCAGAAGAAAATCTAGAAACTGTGTTGTTCGTGCAAATGTTCTCACGTGTTCTCTCTGAGTTTTTATCGTTTCTACAGTACCTTTGAAAGATAAGCACTTTTCTAAACACTTTGTAACATTTGCATTGTCTTATTAAACACTGTGACCAAAGCGTTATAAACGAAAAATAAATGGATTGTCCGTTATTTGTATACGCTGGCTTACGTCTAATGCCACTGAATTTTGCCCAGTCTACTGATGACTACAAAATGACTTTTTTATAACTTTTATTTATCAGAGGGTAATGAGGGTATAGTTCAGGACATACATTAAAAAATGGAAATGTCCCACTACATTACAAGTTTTATTTCTGTTTATTGTATATCATTCTGCACTATTTATGTAATTAGTATCCATAAGCCGCTGGATTTAAAAAAAGATTATAAAAGTTTGGATTTTGGACTTTCAAGTTCGAGATAAACCAATAACCTAACCTTTAATTGTGTTGTCAGCTGAAGCAAGGTATAGACAGCACCAATTATAACCCACTACGGCTAGCCAGCTATTTTAGGAGGCAAGGGTCGTAGTTAAGAGCTTCTAGTATTCGCTAAGTTTACGAATTAGTTGTCAAAATTCGGTGTAATGACAGGAAAGTATATTTCAGTTATGTGGAACAATTTCAAAAGGTTGTGGGCGCCATGAGTTAAGAGAAACTCAAGAAAAACCAAGATAAAGTTGAAAATAGTTTAATTAATTCTACGTATCGACAAAATACAAAATATCACAAAATATTACTACTAGTAAAAAGGTACACTTAATAGCAGTAAACTACTTTAAGTCAAAATGCGCAAAAAAAGGTAAAATGTAATTAATATATTTTAATTACGTGCTGACAGTAAAATGATATTACAACAATCAGTTATAGACGGACAGCTGGCTACATAAAAGAGCAAGGTATAAGGTACATGAAATATGAGTAGCTAGAGAGGTTTCATTAGCGCTCCCGAACACCGAGTGGACAGTCTGCCAGCGCGATTAGGAAGATTAAGGCGGGAGGCGGTCAAAGATGACAAATTTTACAATGAAAAAAATGATAATGCTCATGGATAAAAATTATTGGGAAGTGAAGTATTTGTTGCTAAGAAACGTGAAAAATTATTGGCAGACGATTTCGTGGAAGAGAAATGGCCGGCAGACTTCAACAAAGCGGCGTTATCTTTAGTGAGAAAAAAATGATAAGCCTCATGATTAAAAATTTTTGAGAATGATTGTTAAACTGTTGAGGAAGCTATGTTGTCAATGGTAGACGAAAAAATGGAAGACAACATCGGGGCAGACTCTATTGAAGAGCGCGGTCTCGATCGCGCTTAACAAGTTAGTTCCGTACGATGCATTATAACGATTTATTATTTTGTTAATTATATTATGAGGACAATAAGTTAACAATTCCTATATTATAGAAGTGCTAAAAGATATGTTTACCATTAAAATAATTTTTTTTATTAACAAATAATACCAATAAATTGTAGACTTATTCTATTTCGCTGTTTGTGTCGGATTCATCGTACTGCATATCTTGTGTAGCTCCAACATACACAGACGTTTGTTTGATAGACGGCTTTTATCTAATGCATACTATGAAAGATGTACCAAAAACGTTTGGACATATATCTAGAAAAATACTGCAGATGGTATCAGCAAATAATAAAGCTCGAGAAATACACGTAATTTTTTATAGATATTTCACACCGTCCATTAAAGATTATGAAAGATCTCACCGAGGCGGTAACTGTGATGAGCGTATGTATGTGATTTCTGGACTTGATCAAACAAGACCCGCAGATTTTGTCAAAGATCTTAGAAATAGAAATTTCAGGGAAGCTCTTGTGCGATTTTTAATTGTACATTGGCAGAGTAGTGAAATAATACCATTTTTCGAAAATAAAAAAGTCTTACTGAACTTCGATAAGTGTTACGAATCTAAAGTTCACAATGACACTGTTTTATTTTCGATAAATGATATCTACACGCTAGAAGCTCATGAAGAAGCTTATACGAAAATAGTTTTTCACGCGTGCAATATTCCGGAGGATGCTAACATTATAATAAAATGTTCCGACACGGACATACTTATTATAATGCTAGCCAACATGGATAAGCTAAAAAAGAATAGTAAAGTTTGGATTCAAACGGGTATTTTAGGCAAACAGCTTATAATTGACTTGTCAGCGCTTTATGAGAGACACGGAGAATTATTTTGTAAATCTTTATCAGGGTTTCATGCATTCACTGGATGTGATTTCAATCCAGGTTTTTTTTTGAAAAGGAAAACAGCGTCCTTTAAAATTATTACTGTTAAGCGAACAATTTCAACGCGCATTTGCTGAATTAAGCAATGAAGATTGTGATAGACTTACTGTAATTCGAAATATTGAATAATTTGTTTGTTCACTTTATACGATGAAATCACTTGATTCCGTAGATAATGCTCGTTTTGCGGTTTTTTAAAAAATTACAAAGTCAATAACGTCAACGAACCATTTCAAAAAAAAAACTTACAAAATTTTGATGCTTCATCGATACTTCCTTGTGCACCTGAATTAAGACCACAATTCTTAAGATCCATGTATATCGCCAGATTGTGGAGCCACGCTCACAAGAAAATTCCGACTAATTTGGTACCAGAAGACTGCGGATGGTCTACAATTTATTTGTATTATTTGTTAATAAAAGAATTATTTTAATGGTAAACATATCTTTTAGCACTTGTATAATATAGGAATTGTTAACTTATTGTCCTCATAATATAATTAACAAAATATTAAATCGTTAAAATGCATCGTACGGAACTAACTCGTTAAGGGCGATCGAGACCGCGCTCTTCAATACAGTCTGCCCCGATATTGTCTTCCATTTTTTCGTCTGTCATTGACAACATAGCTTCCTCAACAGTTTAACAATCATTCTCAAAAATGTTTAATCATGAGGCTTATCATTTTTTTTCTCACTAAAAATAACGCCGCTTTGTTGAAGTCTGCCGGCCATTTCTCTTCCACGAAATCGTCTGCCAATAATTTTCCGCGTTTCGTAGCAACAAAACTTCACTTCCCAATAATTTTTATCCATGAGCATTATCATTTTTTTCATTGTAAAATTTGTTATCTTTGACCGTCCGCCCCTGCCTTAATCTTCCTAATTGCGCTGGCAGACTGGCCACTCAATGTTCGGGAGCGCTAATGGAACCTCTCTAGCTATTCACATTTCATGTACCTTATACCTTGCTTTTTTATGTAGCCAGCTCTTAGACTATTAAAATATCCTAAAAATTCTACAACTAATATTACTACTACTATGTTACCAGCGATAAGAGTAAGCTAAAGCTTTTAGGCAAAAGGGATCTAAAACCAAACAGGTGTAGGCAACAAGTCCACAATAAGCACCAGCATCTAATTGTAAGCAAAAGGCAATTACAATGACTGTGTTTGATATTTTAGCTAAAATCTAGTAAGAAAGTTTAAGCAACTACTCTAAAAAAGCACAAGCACCTAATTCTAAGCAAAAGGCAATTAAAATGGCTGTGCTACAAACATAAACTTGACACTCCAAACATTTAAACTGACCCTGACAATTTGGTTGAAGGCCAGGAAAAATTAACTAAGTTAAAAGTCAAAATGCGTCAGTTTAAAGGTGACGAGGCGCACGATAAAATATCTAGAATTACCCTTGGCGAGATTACACAAATTGCAGGAAAGCATAAGCTATGAGCAAATATGTAAAAAAGTCACACTAAGGCTAGCTACACGTGTAATTTTATAAGCAAACTAAATATCCTGCCAGGCAGTAAATTACAAAAATTAAAGTACTTATCTTTGGCAACAACAGTGTTTAATGCTATGCTACTTCACAGAACTTCTCGAGTGGGTGAATAATTTGACATCAGGCAGTCACTACCACCTCGTGGTTAAAACTAGGTTTCACAAATCAAAATTTCTGTAATACATCCAATAAATCAATTCAACCATTAATTGTAGTTCACCATTTTCGATCGACATCGCCCATATGTGACCAGTAATTTAAATAATGAATTATTCATCCACGACTTCGTGGTGTTCTTTAGGATTCAGCTACTATATTTTACCATTAAACCATTGGTGAGTTATAAAAATTAAATATAGACATAATCATACATTTAAACTGAAATAGTCAAATTGAAAAAAGTCGATAAAAAATGATTATCGAAAATAGGTTTAGGTAAATCGATATTTCATCTATTTTTAATAATCAAAAAAAACTGGGAGCAGAAATATAACTATAACTATAACTGTAACTGTACTGTAGTGTAACGGTAACTATAACTTAACCTAACTGTGACGGTATTACAACATAACTATAACTTACATACTATACGTTATTTATTTAAATCTTTTAAATAAATTACCTTTGACTACCATCCAAGAAAGAGATTGAAATATTATTAAGCTACTAGGCTCAAGAAACCTCTTCAAAACAACACGCTACTGCTCGTTGCCACAGCTTCGCCAAGATAAAACTCGTTGCTCACCCGGGATGTGTACTTCCGTGGGCCGTTGAATCACGCGTAAAAGGTACGAACTAATCTAATGATGGTTATATTACATTGATTTTCTCATTGACCGATATTATTTAGATTAAAGATGTAAATTAAGTTTAAGATTTTACTAATTAAAATTTAGTTATTTCTACTGCTTGAATGTATTACGTGAATTAAAAAATAGTTAAAAAGTTTGTCTATTGACTTGTGCTGGCACAGCTTGCTTGAGTGTCAGACGTAAGTCCATAAGAGGAACGGTTGCCATATTAGACTTGAAAGGGGTAGCGCAATTAAAACATTTAAAAAAAACTTTAGTAGCAGAAATTACGAAATTTACTGTTACAACGTATTTTCAATAATTATGCATTTCTTGGTCGTTTTTATTACGATTTATATTTCACTTAATGATGTACAATTGCTATTAACTTATTAATAATTTAAATTCTTTTTTAAAACGGTAAATTTTTTACGAGTTTTATATAAAATGCACGCTCCAGTACTATTCAAATAAAATCATCATATTCAGTTGAAAGTTAAAAATAAATAAGATTATAATAATTTATTCTTATTTGTTTTCAGTTGTCAATTCCGTAACAGCAATGTAGAATAAATCTGTAACATAACCTAACTTATTCGATTTCTGCTGATTTTAAACAGGTGCAAATAAAATTTACTCTTCGTACTAAGGTAAAAAAAAATTCTATTTGAATGAATTTATAGTTGTACTTGTAACTGAATCATCAATATGCTTTCAAATAATACATAAAACTGACAATACTGCGGTATCGTCTTCGCTTTCACTGATTACTTGTGTTTGGCACCAAACCTAGTCAGATGACGTTATAAGAGTATAATTCAAAACTTTGTAATTTTTTTAACCTCTATGCGGGGCTCAAAAACATCCGAAAAAAATTCGGTGCGCTCATATTTATAACTATATTATCGAATAAGCAAATAAAAGAAATATGTGGGAATTGCCCATTGACCTGGTTTTGAACAAGAATTCAGGACGCCTTACTCCGTGTCATATAGTGGACTTTTGTATGCCATGTATAAATGCGGGGCCTTTGAAAAATTTTAAATATGCGCCAGTTTTATCTGTAGATTTTAAGAGGCGTTATCAAAATTTAAAATGTATTCACTGATAGGCAATGAATGTTAACTGTGGAACATTTGGAAGTAATATTAATTGTGCACTTTTATAACGAGTGGCAGTAATGATTAATTATGATCATTGTAATAATCCTCTGATGATGTCAACTTGATTAAAAATTCAGATTCTTGTATATTTTACAATGGTTAGATGTTTATGGAAAGCTATTTCAGTGTTAATATTACACTAACGCTCGTATTCATAGTCGTTCTCCGGCGACTCGCCGGTTATCGTTAAAGAGAAAATAAGCTTAATGTATGAACTACATTAAACCCATTCATTGCTGAGTAAAGGCTGGCGAGTCGCTGGAGAACGACTATGAATACGGGCGTTTGTGTCCAACCCTCATCAAGATGCACGTAACTATTATTTACAAACAGCCGAACCTTGGGAATAACAGTAACCACCAAAATGAAGCATTAAGGTTTAATAATGATATATCATTAGATATGAACAAATTTTTGTGCTAGTAGGTCCCATCCTAGGCAATTCTGTTCTTTTGACCAATAACCCAAAAAGTCTAGTGGGGACTAAAGATTTATTTCGAACGCTGACGCTTGGTAAACGATATGTGCAACGTGGATTTGAACGCTCCTACTCTGTATTAAGCCAACCACTCTTTGAGAGATTGAAACGTGATCCTTTAGGTCCTCCATAGGTCGAAGACTCATACATATGCTCTGCTTTATAGCATACGTAAGGGGGAAGTAATGTACCTACAGCGGATCCACAAAACATCACAGATACACTGGCCCTCGATGAATCTAAAATTCTATCTGGGTGCTTACATCCCCTTCTTGTGATGATTTGAATCCTGCCGGGATCATCTGTCATATTAGTTTCATTATAGTTTAAAAGTGCATCAGGATCAACTCCCTGAAGATTAACTTCCAATTCATCGAAAAATGCACTTTCTGATAGTATTGTTTTATGTCTAGCAAGAAAGCCTTTAGCCTATTCTATACCTGGTTGGTTATTCCGAAATCTGGGTTCTTGTATGCCTTTCTGATCTAGAAAGTTTTTTACAATCAATCTTATTTCAAAACAAGATAATGGGAATCCTCATTTACTAGCTATAATTATTCCATCTGCTAACACTTTATCATCAGTTTTACTGATGACACAGGGCCGTCCGACGGAACGATTATGCAGTCCTCTAAGTTTTCTACTTAAGTAGATTTGGGGATATTGTATTTTTTTTTCTGCTTTGTTAATTGTTAAAATACCGTCGCGAACCTCCCGCAAGCATCTATTCTAAGTTTTTTTCTGAAAAATTAAGATAGTTCCTTGATCCTAGTCTTCGTTTATAGACTCTACCCATGTTTACCTGTAAAAATATTGCTTACCTAATTGAAAACAAATCAAAAAATTAAATTAATGTTTAACTTGGAACATGTTCCAAGTTACCCCCTAATAGTGCATTCGACTAAATTTCTCGCCCATCTCCCGTGCATATGTAGATGCACGCTTTTTATATGACACATATATTACATGACGTCTGAGGTTAGAAATCAGTCAAATTTAATCCACATAAAGGCAAACAAACAGTTCCATTTGAGGGAAGTTTCTTACATAACATTTTAGATAGAAAATTTATTAATTAGACAACAGGCCAATAAAAATACTTACCAGTTTTTAACCAATAAAAAAATCACAAATTTACATTCCTATAGACACCTTCTTGTAACTCTTTACGTTTTACCGCCACAATTTAAGACACAATGTTGCCAATCGCAAAAAACATAATTATGGTTATATTGTTTCAAATTACCCCGCTATTCCAAGTAATCTCATTTTACGGTTCTAAATATCTAGCACGACCAATAATACAATCGACAGTGAGTAAAATTGAAAAAAATTTAGAGAGACTGGTACGGTGGAAGATTTACCCAAAACAGGTCGCTCAGGTGTTGACGAGGATACAAAATTAAATATTTTACTGGCTCTTGAAGAAAATCCACATACTACTACTAACGTTCACCAGGTTAGTCGCGATTATGATGTTACTAAAACGTCAGTAAATAAAATTAGAAAAATGGCATCCCTTTAAGACTCAGCTATTGCAAGAACTAAGTGATGATGATTCTGATCGGAGGATACAATTTTGTGAAACAATGATGATTATGTGCAATGGTGATCTTCTTCTGATAAAAAATATTATTTTCTCCGATAATTGCACTTTAAAATTAAATGGTGAAGTGAATAGTCAGAATTGTAGATGTAGGGCAAAGGAAAACCCTCGATGGATGCGGGTGCAGCAAGCACAGTATCCACAAAAGGTAAATATGTGGACGGGAATTGTAAGAAATATAATGATTGGACCCTATTTTTTCGATGGGACTGTAAACGGACCGGCATATCTCCAATTTTGGGTTATGTCATCTCAACGTTTTTAAATTTATTCCCCAGTAGAGTTAATCCTGGAAATGTTGACGAAAACCTGTGGTATCAACAGGATGGTGCGCCTCCTCGTTATGCAGCAGACGTTCGAGAATATCTTGACCAAATATTTATGAACAGGTGGATTGGTAGACGTAGACCCATCGAATGGCCACCAAGGTTACTGGACATCAATCCATTAGATTGTGTGGCCATCTAAAAAATTTAGTTCATAAAACCAAACCGGAACAATTTGTTGAATTAAAAAAGATAATTAGAACAGAAATAACCATTTCTCAGGAAACTTTAAATAAGGTTCAGCAACACTTTATTTATCATTTACGGTACTGTCAGCTACAACAAGGAGTACAGTGCGAACATTTACTATAAATTGTTTTTATTATTAACTAACCGTTAGTTCTAGTGACTATTATTTGTTCAAACAAAACATGAAAAATTAGTAAATACTTATATTCAAAATGGCCGTATCTTTCAACTTATCAATTTTAGACCCAAAGTGTGATACATTTTTGGAATCATCTGTTGATTCAAAATCCAAAAATGGAGAAGTATGCAGGGTGTTCCATTAAATAAAAAATCGATGACGTCTTAACGGAAAACGTAATGACGTCATAACAAAAAAAATAAGGAATAAGGTGTGCAATTGAAATTGAAAACGACATGTCCGAGGATTTTTTAAAATTATTTTGGGTTTAAGAAATAATTAATTTATTCCATACTTTACGAATACACTGTATAATGCATACGATACTCATGCTAGCAGTGGTATTGTAAGCTGTAGTTAAAAAAATCGAAATCAATACAAACTTCTAAATGCTTGTAAATTAATGAATTTTGACATAGAGAACGGAACATGAATTAGAGTTAAATTAATATTAATAAAATAAACTTAAATTATTCCAGAAAACATTTGTTTATTCAGCTAATAATTCTAATTAATTTCCTCTTTTTCTCCTTTAATGCTAATATATATATTGTAAATAAATTTCAGCTTAATAAACAAAATTTATTTCACTTAAAACGGTTCATTTAATGTTTACTCAATAAGATTAATGACGACTTGTTTGGTAAACATTTGGAGGATATTTATAAATAATATAATTTAGGCATTAACTGAGTTGTAGAAAATCTACAGGATTTTAAGCCGTAAAGAAAGTTTGAAATAATTTTGGAATATTTGCTCTATTCATAATTAATGCTTTTTAAATCATTATATTTGAAAAAAAAAACTTTTATAATTACCTAACTATATTTTTGGCATCAACAGTCACTGTTATTTATTTATAATACAATAACTGTAAAATTTAAAAATACTGACACAAAGATGCATTTGAAAGATAGGTAGTTGAGAGTTGTCCCTTGATAAATAATGCATAGAATGTTATTACTAATAACGTTGGCAAAAATGCTCCGCAGGACATAGGCGTATGCATCATAATAAGTGTAATAAAAGAAATTAACTAGTAAGAAAAACAATAAACTGTTACAATTTATAACAATGTATGCACAACTTACCCTCTTACCTAGCTTAGCTATCACAAACTGGAAAAGATCTGTAAAAACTTTGCAGCATCATGTATGCTATGAAATACGCGAAGACGTTTAGGAGATTTAAGAAACACTTTTTTTGTACTTGCTATTAATGCATCTACCTCTGGAAAACCTTGTCGAATAGTTTCTGCCACAAGGTGTAAAGCATGCACTTTACACGCAACACGTACCAACCTACAATAGTGTTCTTGAAGAGAACGGCCTACCAAACGCATTGTCGTGGCACAATCGGTCACAAACATCAACACTTAACTTTTTGACAGGTCAAATTTTTCAAACGTCTCCAGCACCAACCGCGTAATTGTTTGGCCAGTACACTCAGTTAGTCTTTTGCTAGCTAGTAACAGTGTAAATATCGGTTTAAGAGGGTCCAGTACACGTACTATGATTTTTAAAATAGATTTTTTTTTACAATATGTCGTCTCGTCAACACATAACCACAGCCGTGTATTTTTTAGTATTTGATCTTATTTACACTGTCGTCGCTTACAGATGATACGTAGTACTTGGTAACGTCATCTTGGGATTGTATTTATTCCAGAACTCCCGAAATGGTTGATTATTGAATATGTGCAGCGGAACATCACAGGAAATCATTAAAAGTAAATCGAATATAAACTATGTTATAGAAGGCACGCCATTTTTGTTTTATGTAGCACAGAATTTACGTGACGTTTACAATCACGTTTGTCTCGGCAGATTTAGCCTGTCTCGCACATTTTACAAATTATTATAGCACCATTGTAGAATAATTCCGGGAATTTACGCCTTACAGTGAATAAACATGCCTTCCCTACTCCAAATCCCAACGCGGACGTAAAGTCAATTTTTATTTTCAAAATAAAAAAACCATTATTTTGAGCAGGTTTTTTGGAATTTCTCCTGTGTACATATAATCACACACATGTTCTCTGTAAACTGACTTTTTAATTATTAAAAATTTTTTATGTTTTATGAATTATAATGCATTGTTTGTTTCTGTGCAGGAAAATACCTCCATGCACAATGATAAAAGGTGAAAAATGACATGAGCTGCCACAACACCGGCAACAAGGAGAACCCAGCCGTACCTGGATAATATTGTTGTCCTGGCTGGATACAAGTTCTTGTCAACTTTGTCCCTCATGTTATATTGTTTGTTTGTTTTTATACATTTATATATGAAATAAATAAAATAAAACGTAACCTTAATTACAAATGTATATAAAATAGGAACTAAAGCTGATTAAATTGGAACTGGAATTGGGAATTCACTGTTAAATTTATTCACTTGGTCAGAATATGGCCGTTTTTACCCTTGGGCAGGTCTGACATACTTTATTATTAAATTAGTATCAAGAATAAAATACAACAAATAAAATCATCAACAGTACAAGGGAGATGAATAAATTACGTTGTACACACCACAAGGCAGAACAATAGACCAAAATTAAATGTTAATTTTTTCTAAAATAGTAAAAAGTCTCGCTTACGTATTTAGGTATATCTCTACCTAGTACCGCCCATTGCGGACCGATATGTCAACTCTAGTCATTAGCACAAACTGATCCAATTCCTTGCACTCGATTTTATACCAATATAGATAATATGCACCAAGTGCGAAAAATATCATGAAAAATTGTTGTTCCTAATTATAAAACATAAAATTTTTTATAAAGAATACATTTTAATCTTTAAATTGAAAATAGAAAAGTTTATCCATTTCAGCATTTAAGCATGTTAGAATTAACTAGAAAATTATCAGCTGTAATAAGTGGTATGATTATCATCGATATGTGTTGAAACCAAAACCGACATGAATCTGAAGGACGAGTTGAACATGATACTACTGTTTCAGTGATATTCTGGATTACTAATCACGAGTTTATATAAAAACTGGCACAAAAAATGGGATATCAAGAAAAATTTGTATATTTTTGATTAAATTTTTTTTCAGTGTCCACAAAATATGTGTAATCATTTGTTTTACATTCTTGTAGCTTTCTTGTTAACTTTCTCTTCCCAATTTTTTTTTCGTTTCCGTGCCATTTTAAAAATTGACGAACACTTTTAATCACTATGAGAAATCATTCTTTAGTATTTGCTTGCATTCTACCGATTGTTTTAAGTGTTGGTAATTTTCGAAAATGACCTTATATTCGAAAGATTCCGCTAGAGCAGTTGTTTTAGTTGATGCTAGCTTTAGCATCCTGCAAGTCGCTGAAAGGCTGGGTTTTCCTCGATGCAGTGTCCACAGGTAGCTGTTCATTCGAGAAACCGGAGAATACCGCAGTAGGTCAGGATCTAGAAGAAATCGAAGCACAACTCCTTGCGATGATCGGTTCATCGTGATTTCTATCCTGCGAAATCGACATATGACTGTCGCTCAAGTAAGAAATGAACTGCAAGAAGTGCCTCAGGTCATTATTGTTAGCGATATAACTGTTAGAAGAAGGCTAATTGAAGAAAATTTATCTGCTAGAAAACTAGTAACAGGGCCCCAGCTTCTCTAGAATCATCGTGTGACCAGGTTCAATTTCGGACGCGAACATCTCAGTTGGAACATCAGACAATGGAGCAATGTTCTTTCTCCGATGAGTCCCGATTTCTTCTGAAGTTTTCATATGAACGAGAGAGAATATAGATAAGGCGAGGAGAAATACATGCGCAGTACAACTTTAGTGAGATGGTGATCTTCGTTGGTGGGTTTATAATGGTGTGGGCTGAATATCTTACGCAACTTGTACAGAGCTTGTGTTCGTAGGTGGAGGTGCTTTAATTACGAGAAGGTACATTTTGGAAGAGCATGTGGTGGCTTTTGTAGGGTTTAGTGATGAGCAATTTCTTTTAATGTGCGATAATGCTCACCCGCACGTGGTCAAAATTGTTAGAAACTACCTCCATAACGTTGGTATTGGTCATAGGACATGTATAGGATATGCTGGGAAGGCGGATCAGGCAACGTCGTGGGCAGTTTATAACACTGCAGAAACTTAGGGATGCACAACAGGAAGATTGGGATAACATTCCTTAGAAGGTCATCGAACACGTAATTGAGGGCATGCAACGTAGACTTGAAAGTATACTCAGAGCTAAGGGGGGGTAATACCGTTATTAAATAAAGAAATATCATTTTATACTCACCTATTCCTTTATTCAGGTCATGTATCCAAATTCTCGTCGGACAACTTTTATCCTAAGAATTGAAGTTATCCTTCTAAAATAACCAAAAAGGTTTAGAAAAGGCACCAAGAAACAATTTTACACGTTTTGCTTACACAATGAAATATTCTAATTAAAAATATACTAATTTTTCTCGTCGTCACATTTTTTGTGCAAGTCAGTATATTTGAAGAGAGAATATAGATAGACAGATAGGCAGATAGACAGATAGACAGATAGACAGATAGACAGATAGACAGATAGACAGATAGACAGATAGACAGATAGACAGATAGACAGACAGATAGACAGATAGACAGATAGACAGACAGATAATAAACACCACATGAAATTACAACCCCCTTTATCCCTGAAGGTCTGAAATGACTTTGTGTGGGAGAGGGCTACACATTTAGAAACAATGGACACACACCCAATATCCGAGTATACTACGATTAATCTCTCTCACAGAAAAATCCCAGTTCCTCGACCGAGAATCGAACCCGGGACCCCGAGGTTTCGAGGCAAGTACGTTACCTCTAGACCACGGAGCCAGATAGATAGATAGACAGATAGGCAGCTAGACAGATTAACAGATAGACTGATAGACAGACAGGCAGGCAGACTGACAGACAGACAGACAGACAGACAAAAAGACGGACGGACTGACTGACGGACGGGCGGGCGGACGAACGGACGAATTGACGAACACATGGACGGACGGACAGGCGGACGAACGGACATACAGGCAGACAGAAGGACGGACAGGCGGACAGAAAGAAAGACGTACGAACGGATGGACCGAAAACCAGACAGACAGACAGACAGTTAGGCAGGCAGGCGGACAGATGGACATGCTACGGACGGACAGAAAAAACAATGGAAAAAATATGAATGAGGACATTAAAGAAACCAAATTAATTTTTTTAATTGTCGACACAATACATACACAGTTGTGATATACAATGCATGGCTGTGTTTTGTCAAGTTAATTACGATTTAGTGATTGTTTCATCGACATCAACGTTTCCCAATGATTAGCAGATATTTTTTAAATTTGTAATGGCAAATGAAGGAAAATTAAATGAACTGTCAAAAATTACTATATTACAAATAAATAATGTCATTGTAAACAGATCAAAACAAGGTGATATTTCACGTGCCATTTAAATATGGGTAAACATAGAAACAAAGAAAACTTTATTTACAGTATGCACTTTTTCGAACAGTTTATCGTTTGATTCTCGTTGGCATTACCTCTATGCATCAAAGTACTCTGCCACACACTTCTTTTTGATAAGAGTAGTGTGAAGATATTAATCTAAGGTTAATATTGGAAGACGACGATCATTTTTAAACAGCGTTGCTTAAGTTTATTTAAAAACTAACGAAAATAATTGTTATTGATATTAGATTTATTACGATTATTGATTCCAATAGCACAACTTCTACCTGCACTTCCCATAACTGAAACAATCTATGGCAAAATAAATGAATTTTAAGTACGTAGTAAGGTAATAAGTATTTAGTTTAATTACGTCATTTGATAACAACTGTTGTCTGGTGCTTATTTTAGTAATTTGTTGATTTTACTACTGTAGAAATTTTTCGCCTTTTTAGGTTTATAACATTCCAATTTTCAACTTCAAAACGGTACTAATCTGGATATTTATTAAATATTTAGGTATTCCATCACAAGACTGGCTTCCAATATTGCTTATTCCCTCTACAGGATGGAAGATTTTGTAACATCTCAACTATGTAAGCAAGTGGAACATTTCTATTACTGTACAAACACTTGTCTTTCGCTACTTTTCTACACGCTATTTAGAAAAAGCCTATTTTTCACACCAAACTGGATGCTTAATAGCCTACTTTTTCATGAACGGTTGTAGAATTTTTTTTTAATATGGTTCGTAAAGTAATTCAGTTACTACTTTGATGTGGTCTGTATGAAATTCATTTTGCTATCATGTTTTTATTGTGTTTTATTCCCTTCGGAACTCTAAAGTTGAAGTTACAATCAATTTGCAATCTTCCCACGCCATCCTTCTTCCATAAGGCTTTGAATAAGAAAACAAACAAAAATTTCGTTTATATATTTTTTTTGATATTTGGCTTCTTATTTACCGTCTGCTAGATAATACATAACTCATCCTTTTATAGCGAAATAAAGGGAAAGGTAATGGCATTTTCTGTATACATACATCAAAAGAATATAAAGACCAAATATATGAACATGTTTCCAAAATGGTTAATAATTGTTTTTGTTTAAAACATATAAGTAATAGGAAAATATAAATACAAATAATACAAAAATTTTTAAAAATCATTGAACAGTTTAGTTATAGTTCGTTCAGTCAATATAAATTTCCCAAAAAAATCCAAACAATAATTTCGTAATTAGTATGGCGTAAGAATATATTTTTTTGTAACGTGTACCTGAATAGCATATCCCACTGGAATAAAGCCTTCTGATTACAGAAATTGAGCCAAAAAGTCGCAACACGTAACGTTGTCCTGTTACTGTAATAAAACATTTTGGGCAGGAATAACATTATTCTTAATTTTACTAATCTACTCGTATTTATTGCTATATATCAATGATATATGTGACATATATTAAGTTTACATAGATATATCTACAAAGATACAGAATAATTTTTGAAAAACATATGCTCAGTTCATTTTTTCATTTATGGGGGGTTAAATCGTCTTGTTTTAAGAACCAACAGTAATGGCTCAGCCCATCGTCCTTGATAGCGAATTTCCATTGTTCTGATATTCCGATGAAATTTTTCTCCTAGCTGCGTTTGGTATGAATCTAAAAGTTCGCTTACTAGAAATTATTTCTTCAATAAAAAATAGAAAAACGTTCTTTCCTATTTTTATTTTTAGAGGACTTTCAGACAGGTACATAAACAATTTATCCTACGTTTCGTCCGAGTTTTCGGACTTTTTCAAGGTAAAAGCTAGAAATAATGGTTTTATATAAGTCGTAAATTATTAGATTAGTGACAGATTACTTATCTAAAAAAGTGTTTTCTTACCTAATATATATTTCCTATTTTAATTTAATTGTATGGGCTGATTTTATTTTCTTTTTCATCATTTTTTATTTGGTAGATATGTGATGTACGTGTAGTTCGACGAGTTAGGCAGAGAATGATCAGTATTTGATGTCGCCGTTGATGTGTTTCTTTTTAAGAGCCAGGTAATTATAACAGCTGATAGTATACTTATATTGATGGTCCGAGTGACAGTTATTGTAAACATTCTCATGATATTGGAAAGCCGTTGAGAAGAGGTTTTGCAGTTAGCACATATACAGGATGTATAAAAATTGTTACTATTGAATAAGATTGCGATATATGCTACTTAGATTTTCTATATCTGTTTGATAATTTACTGTTTTTTTTGTTGTTTTGTATTTCGACCATTTCCAAAAACATGCGCTTTTTGGTATTTCTTTCTTTATGCAGTATGGTTGTATCCGGAAAGTTAAAATTGTGTAAATTATTTATGGCGTGTTCAGTTAATGTTGTGCTGCATGAATTAGGAGTTGCTATGGAATTTCTAATTGATAATTTATGTTGATTTATATGTTTATTTAAATATTGTTGAGTTTGTCCAATGTAACATGCAATCTGAGCAATCAATTTTATAAATAACATGGGTTTGATTTAATTTCTCTATTGGATCTTTTAGTTTTGAATATAATTTATTTTTTATGCTATTATCATGTCTGTATGCTAATTGTATGTTATACCTAATTCTTTCTGAACTTTTTCTGATACTTGTGGTATGTATGAAGCTGATATGTATATTTTGTCTTTATTTAGATTGTTTTGATTTTTGTCCTGGTTTGTGTGGTTAAATATGGGTCCTAAGCAGTTAGGATGTAAATCTATGTCAACTTAATTTTTATTGTTTTTGATATTTTTATATGTATTCTCTTTTGAATATACTTATTTATAAAAGGTGGCGGGTAAAAGTTATTTTAATTATGTTTTCTTTGTGAAACAGTTTATCTGATAGTAAAATGGTCCTGTTTATAACGCTAATTTTGTATTTATTACTAGTTTTTGATTGAAAGTTGGTATATCGTCCCGAATTGATACCTTTTTGATACCAATTGGTTTTAATTCTACTGGCAGATCTAATTAAAGTCAGGTCTAAGAAGTTTATTTTATTTTCATTTTCTGTTTCTAATGTGTATTTTATTTTCCTGTGTTATTCATTGAATTTCTGTAATATGTACTGTATTTCATTTTTATTAACGCATAGTAGACAATCGTCTACGTATCGTTTATAAAATGCAATTTTATTAGAAAGTGTCGGTATTAGTTGGTTTTCTAGATATTCCAGAGTTAAATTTGCACACACTGCTGAAAGTGGTTGGCCCATAGCTAGTCCTTCTGTTTGTTTATAAAAGGTTTTATTGAACGAGAAGTATGTTGAATTTAATATAAATTTTATGGTAGAGATAAATCCTTTTTCTTCTATGCTTGTAAATTGTTTGATATCATTCCATTTATTTTGTATGGCTTCTATTGTTAAGTCTATTGGTATATTTGTATATAGTGATGTAATATCAAGAGAGATTAATATATAGTTTTCCGGTATGTTGATTTCATCAGTACATTTTTTTAACTCCCAGGAGTCTTTCAAGCTATAAATAGTTTTCCCTACTACATTTGTTAAGCTATTTGATAGAAATTTTGAGAGTTCGTAGTTCGATGCTTGTACGCAGCTACATATTGGTCTCATTGGTATATTAGGCTTACTAGTTTTTTGTAGTTCTCATCTTTTTTGGTCCTTAAAATCCCCTGACTACGCTTACAAATGAGTCTAAGCTCTGAGATCCTGTCTGATGAGTGTTGCTTTAAAATCTGCATCGTCAAGCAATTTTCTAATTTGAGGACCAATAAAAATGCCTTCTTTAAGTTTGACGTCTCTTAATTGGGGAAAGTTATCTTAAGTATTTAAATCCTTCACCCTCTTTATTTATAGCCTACACAAAATTTTTCATTAGTCCAAATTTAATATGAAGAGGTGGCAAAAGAACATTTTTGGGGTTTGTAAGGGGCACATATTTAACATTACTAGTTCCTGATTCAAATTATTTCCATTCCCTCCCTTTTACTGCACGACTGTCCCACAAACAAATAACACAACAATATTTTGTAAAGCCTCCTTAAAGCCCTACTAAAATGGCTATTACTTTTAAATCCCCACATATTTGCCATTTAATTTTATTTTAAATTGTGCTCATACTGTTATAATCCTCTTTTATTGTTACTGAATGGGCAAATGGTATAGATTCTTTTAATTTTCCATTATGTAGTAAATACAATTTTTAAACTGTATTTGAAGGAATCTATGAATAAGTGCCATTCAGAAAGGGAATGCTCGATATTAAGTTCCTACATTAAACCATAAATATCAATACATGCGAATAGTGAATTTTCCATATTACAAAATGCGGAAAATGTTGCATTTCTTTTTCTAAAAGTCGTAATCTTTGTTTCTTTAGCCAGTAAGTTCCACCCTTAAGTCGCTAACCAAGAAGTTCTGCTTGTTTTGACAGCCCCAAGTCACGTACCAAATCACCCAATTTATTTTGTGCAATTAAGTGAGAGTCACTAAAACTTTCTGGAATATAATATAAAGGGTCTGCACATTGGTCTGGGCTGTTTGAAGAGTCGTTACTATTTCCATTACCTCTCAAAACAATATTTTGCCAATTCAAAGACGCAGTTGGCACTGGTAAGTCTGAAACATCATGATGAACAGGACTGATGGCAAATTCGAATATTTGATTTTTTTGTTTTTCTTTTTCAGAATATCCCTAAGTTCTTATTACACAAAAATTGCAATCATCCAAATAATTGGTGGGTTCTCGCCTTATCATTGGAACCGCAAAAGGCATGCTTTTTCTTTTCCCTTTCATCCACTGCACCAGAGACACGCTAAAACTTACACAACAAAAGTGGAGAGTCCATTGCTTGTCTCCGATTAAAACTTCAAAATATAAAAATACGCATTTTTCACATTTTCAGACAATGGCCTCACTTGTGACTACAACAAATTCTCCATAAATGTAACAAAACTTGTCGGGTGAGGTTTTGTAACTTCGGCGCTTTTAACTGGACATTTTTGTCGTAACAGAGTTATGTAGACAAACGAAAACACTTTCTACAGACACAGTTGGGCACAAGACTGATACTGAAAATGTTCCACCTTACTTTATCTTGCTTGTCTAAAATTGCCGACCCATCATAAAATTTATTACCTGGCAATATAATAGGGTTGTGTTAACACAAAAATGGTACGTATTAGGACTTGTTGGATATTTTTTCAGTTAATAGGGAGTTATTAACAATATAAAAATAGTAGTGTGAACTATGCAAGTTACAAAAATTGTGTCAGCTGAGTTTGAAGAATTTAAAATAAAAAATCATATATTAACGCCATATTATTGTCATATATTGTTGAATAGTGTCGGTCCTGCTATTAATGGCTGCTTTGGTTCCCCCCCTGCCTCAAAGATTCCAAATATTTTTCCATAACGAATAAAATGTAGCAATTGGCTGTGATGTTGTATTTGAACATAATTATCATTTATTGGACGCGAACTGTATAACAAAAGAATTTATAATTTGACAGATTAAATGACCGACACGGTACGGTAGCACAGTTGGCTGGAGCGGTGTTGTGCAGTAGAACACGGTGAGTAATTGTCTATCCCTCCCGAGTTCGATTCTCAGCTGCGGCATCTGACAAATGTCAGAGAGAATGGTTGTTTTGTGTGTGTCTATTTTTGTTGAAAGGTGGAATAGCAATATGCTAAACTCTGAAGGGACGTTAACATAAATAAGACGTTAAAAGAATAACTATTACCTTTGATTGTTTCTTTTTCTCCGATGGGAGTAACTATTATACCTTAGAATATAAATATATTTTAAAAATGTCATCTGTTGCAGAGGAAAGCATAAGAATGGGTTTTATGTAAAATGTGGCGTTAGATTGTCATACATAAATCCAGTACAATCATTAATAAATCCGCTGTGACGAAACACGTGTAGTCGAAAATATATCAAACGCTGATTGGCGGAAAGAAACAAAGGCGGTGGAGTTGTTATGTAAAGGCCGGATACTGTTTAGTGTACTGTCTGCTCCTGTTTTGCAGGTTGTCCCTATTATTTGCGACATGATATCCAAATTCCCTAATTTCAGTCATTACTGTACAACTCTTGCATCTCTGTGTTCACAAAACTGAAATCGCCTATTGAAATCGTCTTTGTTTATCTCGTGCAAAAGTTGATTTTATATGGATGGATTTTTTTGTGCAAGTGCCTTCAATACTGTCTAAACCAGCTTGTCAAAAGAACACATGGTGACTTTCTTGAATCATCAAAAAAAATATTAAGCTTAGTATTCTCTTCCGTTTGTGGACGACCACTTTTGAGTTTGTCACGTATATTCCCTCTGTTCTCTCAATGATTTAAAAATTCTGTTATATTTTCGTAAATTTTCAACTCACGTAGTATGTAAATATTATTAAAATGAATGTGTTGTAAGGTATTAATTATTAAATTAATTAAAATTCAACGCAACAGGTGTATTCCTAAGAAAAAAGTCCAGTTCTCCGACGGAAGATCGAACTTGGGACTCCGGTTTGAGAGGCAATAAGTGTCCTTACCAGTCGACCATGAAATATTGTTACGTATATGACTGTTCTTAAGTCACATACGCACGCTAGGCGCGTAGCAGATGGTGTTAAAAGAGTTGAAACACAGGTTACAAAAATAAAACATTTATTTAAATATACATAACAATTGTAAACGGTTTAACTTAATTAGAAATGAATGCATAAAACCCTGTTTACGTTAAAACTACCCGCTGGCTTATGACTGGTGAGATTTGCCAATCTCACCTCTCCATCTTACTTGTCTTCCCACCAAAACCTAACTAACTCCACTCTATTGTTTTACCCCCAACCTTCCTATTCAGCACTCTTGACTGACCCCAATTCGGCAATCTCAAATGTACAAATTCTCTACTGTTTATACTTTAGATTTTAAACAATAAATGTGGACTCTGTTATTTTAATAAAGTGTACCAAATGTTATTTTATTTTAAATATACTAGTGATAAATAAAATAAATAATAAAATTGAATAATTAAAATGAATAATGATTTCTAACTTTTGACAATTAATAATAATTAAAATTGAATTATTAAAATGAATAATAATTTGTGGCTTTTGACAATATATAGAAAAAAATCTCTATAGATATTACTATCTATTGCAATACTAAAATGAGACGTTTTGTGTCATTCGTATCCCGAAAGGTAAAGCCAAACGGAAATTTCTAATTAGAAATTGGTGTTCAGCAACAAAAATGGATTTATTAAAAATTGAACGTTCTGTAATGCAAAACATCTCGACACTACTCATCCATATAAATTTTTAAGGAAAATCGTTAAAATCAAATTTTTGTGTCCATCGTCCATCATATTATATCCGACATTTAGAATTTCTAATTTGGTCATCATGTTTGATATCAGCGACACCAAAAACCTAAAGATGCATTTCTATACAGATCTGTTAAATTCCTTTGGGCTACTATTTTGGATTTTCATATCCCCTATGTGCGCTGGGATAACAGCATTATGAATTAATGGAGATTGTTTAAAAATGGTTATAATATCTTACTTGTTGATTTTTTTATGGATTTACGATGTTATAGCCTTAATTTTAATTCACAATGAAACGTCCGTTCGGAAGATAAAAATTATCAAAAATGCTTAAAATAGCGAATTTTATAATAATCAATTTCGATTGACAAAAAACTAGGTGGTGAAGAAGATCGGTTTGCATATTTGAATTCGCGTAAAAAGCACTACGAAGATCATTGACCTGAAAGATTGCGTATATTTTTGAAAAGTTAATGTTTATCTTGCGGTTATATTTTGCGCAATTTGTGTTTAATGATATTAGTCACAATGTAATCTAGAATTCCAAAAGATGTACCGGGTATAATAACATTATCGCCAACAGCTTGCTCAATGTTGCTTTGTTAATACATTGTTTCAACGACTTGATATTGCGTTGATTATGCACAATTAACTTTAATATGCTTAATTCTGTAGCTTTAATAAATTTTGCTGTCTTCGCACTCGCTTCCTTATTTATGGTGGCTTGCATATGGATTTTAAGTGGTTAGGGTAAATTAGGGTGTCATTGCCAGCGTCATTGCGTAGGGTATAACTTATCTCAGCTTTTGGTTAGGAGCCAAGTATTCCAGCTTAGTTGTCGAGGTCACAGCTACCATCCCACTAACACGACACATTCATTAGCAGAAAGACGTAACTTCTCCATTCAATTAACTTTATTGCTCAGAGTTAAGTCTGGTTCTACGTTTTGTGTATATGTTAATAGTTACTTACATTATTTCATCAAACACACAGTACAAAAGAAATAGATGCACACGGCATAATATAATAAAATTAATGTCGCCTACAATTTCATTATTTCAATTGTTAAATTAAATATTATACAAAATGTAAAGCTTACGATGGTTTAATTTTAACGAGTAAAACGACTTATACAGAAATTGTATGTTACCAAATTGTTTTTTGTCTTTAAAAGTAGTTTTGCAAGTTTTCAGCCCTGTTTCACTGTATAATCTCTTGCTTATGTTTTATGTCGGAAGCAAGTCCTTAATATAAAACAAAACAATAGAGGCGGACGGTTAGTCTGATCGTTGAGATGGCTTGGGTTCGTGGATAAGTGAAATAGATAATGTCTCCTCTCTCAAAAGACGGTACGCCACACCAATTTGTTTTGTGTGGCAAGAAGTGCTTAAATAAAAATTTATGAGTGCCATCTACAACAACAAAATAAACTATTACCTCTAGTACAGATTCCTGTAGATAAATCTGAGAGACAATAACTAATAATAACATTAACAATAACAAAAAAACACAAATTAGGATTAAAAAATCTAATACAGGTAAAATATAATTTTTTTAGTTGGCTCTTCCACTCATATTACAAGGAACCAATCAGAAATTATCTTTTTGCAGGAATTTACCGTATTCCTGCAATAATTTTTTTTTGAAATGTAACACTGGCAATAAAAAACTGCATTGATTAACAAACAACACAACCCTGATTTTAATCGACTTAATTTTGATATTAATTTTAAATTAATATTAATTTTTGACGTCAGAATTAATTCGATTCTAGTATTTATTGTTTGCATCCATTTTTGTGCGTGGAATCGGTTTCATTTTTAAAATCTCTATCAAATAAAATTAATTAATTTAACAGTTTTATATTGCTTACTAAAAAAAAGACTACTATTTATAGGTTAGGTTGCTAATCAACAAAAAACGTTATATTTCACTTAGACATATAACTAGAAAATTTTTAGATCACATTGAAAGGTATTTTTAGAGAAAACACCTACTGGCTCCACGCTAAAATTTAAATGTAAACTGACGTAATAGGTAAAGCAGTAATCCGGAAACGTCTATTTTTGAGATTAGAGTGTGACGTCAGACGCAGATGCCCTTATAGGGCATTATGAAATGCAGTTTGGAACTAAATAACAAAAACATAATAAACTGTGTTGTAGTTCCTGCCCTGTAATTGGAAGTTTACTGTCTGGGCAGTTATATTGCTAAGTAAATAAATGAATAAACTAAAATTCTGCGCAGAACATATGTGAATGTTTAATGTTTTAATATTGTTGGTCCAAAAATATTGACACAACGCTTCGCAGATATGATTGTCATCAGATAAATCTTGCGTAGAATAACGAACAACATTTAAGCGGGCCATTCACTAGGCGAACTCAGACCCGACTTACGACTGCTACCGGACCCGGACCAATCCTTTCTGCTCCATACACTAAACGGGCAGTTGTGGTATTCTCAGTATTTCTCAGTTGACGACGAACCACTGCGACGATAAGATATCATGTCGCCGTTATCACGAAAAATCAAAACTGCTCTAATTGTGAAATGAAGATTTCAGTGACGAAATTTTTTTTGTAACGAATTCTTTTGTAGCATTGGGAAACACTTCCTTGCATTTTAAAATAAAATTTTCATAAGCCGCATTTCTCATTTGTTTGTTTCTGTACTCCTTGGTTTTTACGTCCCATAAACAACTGTTTTCTCTATAAATACCAATAAATTCTTCCCAAAATTCACGATTACCTTCGAACGACATTTTTAGAAAATAGTAAATTAAGACATTCCAGTCGCAGTCGCTGCAAACTACCCACACACAATGAAACAGTACGGATCAGTCCGGGTCGTGTCGTAAGTCCGTTCGTTAATTCAGCGGACCTGCGACCATACCACGACAAGTCGGTGTTATCACATTCACGATAGGATGGGTCGGCCGACCAAAGCAGTTTAATACTTTTCTTAATATTAGGCTCTGTACTAACCACTTAATTTTTATAATACTGTTTCAATGAATTTTTTTACATCTCATCTTAAATGCTAGAAAGCTTTATGTGCAGTCATGTTAATGTATATTTTTCAGGGCTTATGCATTTCGGAAAAAAAATGAAGATATCGCAAATTAAGTGATTGTTTTTAAACTGCTTAAATGATCATTATAATTTCTACTTTGTGTAATTATTGGACAACGGGGAAAAGAAATAGAGCTACCTTGCGTTTATTCTACGTTTCGTTTATTTTACGGAAACATCCTCAGAATCCTCATTACTCGATAATATCAGTATTATACTACAATCATTATGATTACTTTAGATACAACAATTATAAAAAACTCCTAATGATATTATTTTTTTCCACGACCGAGAGTTTTTTTTTTCCTTACGGGTTGCGGTTTAAACTACCCGCTGTACTGAAGCTTAAGCTTATTGTACCCCATAGTCTCATTACTCCATAAGACCAGTTCTATTCCAGAAGGCGAGTATACAGTTTATGGGAGCTCTGGCTATCTCTTCCGGGGTTAAAAGTGGTCCCTCGAAGTGTGTTAGTCTCATTGCCGTTAGGGCTGGGCATTCGCATAAGATGTGGTAGGGAGTTTCTTCCTCTTTACCACACATCCTGCAATCTGGATTGTCTTTCACCCTTATATTGGTTAGGTGTTTGTTTAGTGTGCAGTGTCCTGTTAATATTCCCACTGCACACCTCAGCTGTTTTCTGCTCAGCTTTAGCATTTCGTTGATCCTTGCTCTAGATATTTCTCCGATGAACAAGCGTGACTGTCTCATTCCCGGTATCTCTATCCAGTGCGAGTAGTGTTTCTGTCTTAATAGTTCCTTTACCGATCCTTTTGCGGTGCTGTAAGGTACCCCGAAGGTCGGTTCGGGACCTGTTAGAATTGATTTAGCGCCTTTTCTGGCTAGCATGTCTGCTTTTTCGTTTCCCGTATTTCCCTGGTGTTCTCGTGTCCACTCCGTTGTACACTGTTGTGTTCTGTAAGTTTCTCCAGGGACTCCAGGCAGTCTTTTACTGTTTTGGATCGTATTTCTACTGCTTCTAGAGCTCTGAGGGCTGCTTGGCTGTCAGTGATCATACGGATTCTCTTATTTTTGTATGCCCACCGTATCATTTCTTGTGCACAGACGTCTATTGCTGTGATTTCGGCTTGGAACAGTGTTGCGATACTTCCGAGGTTCAGGCTGATGTCTGTCCCTGGTTGTTCTCCCGCAACTCCTGCTCCGGTACTGCTTGACGTTTTTGATCCGTCAGTATACCAGATGGTGTCATTTTGTTGTCTCTGCATCCTACCTCCTTCTCCATCTCTTTTAGGTATTTTTACCCTGAAAGTTTTTGTGAAGTTGTAGGTTGTGCTGATTCTGTCTGACTGCATATCGAGTAGCTGATTTTTTCCTACATATTGGAATACTTCAGTATGGTATCCTCTCCTTGAGATGGTCCCATATCCAGTTGTTTTCAGCCTGTATGCTGCCATTAGTGCCTCATTCTCCACCACTAGGTGTAGTGGAGGTAGGCTAGCAGTATTTCCAAGGCTGCGGTCGGCGTTGTTGACATTGCTCCCGTGATCCCTAGACATGCAAGTCTTTGCAACTTGCCTAGTTTTCTCATCGCCTCTCCTTTTCCGGCCTTGTGCCACCAGATCAGGGAGGCGTAGGTGATTATTGGTACGACGACCCTTTGGTACAACTAGTGCACCATTTTTGGTTGAAGTCCCCAACTCTTGCCCACCATGCTTCTGCAGGTCCATAAGGCCCGCGTGGCTTTGATTGTCACTTTGTCTATGTGAGCTTTGAAGTTAAGCTTGGTATCTAGGGTTAGTCCCAAATATTTGACTTCATTGCTCACCTGTAGTTCTTTTCCCCGTAGATATAGTTTCCTCAGGTTTTGGAGTTTTCTTTTCCTTGTGAAAGTCACCACCGTGGTTTTTCTTGGATTAACAGAAAGCCCTTCCTGTGTGCACCATCGATCTACCGTATTGAGAGCTCTTTGCATCATTTCTGATGCAACGCTCTCAAATTTTCCCACTGCTAGGATTGTGACGTCGTCTGCATATCCTTGCGCATATATTCCTCGCTGTTCCAGTTGTGCTAGGAGCTCATCCATAATCAGGCACCACAGGAGAGGTGATAGAACCCCTCCTTGCGGGCAACCTCTGGTTACACCTCCTCCGATATGTTTCCCAGCGTGGATTGGATTTTTTCTTGTTCTGAGTGCTGAGTCGATCCATCTTGTTATTGAAAGACCGACTCCGCGCCTCTTCACTGCCTCACTTATTGAGTTGAATGAGGTATTGTCAAATGCTCCCTCTATATCTAAGAAGGCTTCTATGGCAGTTTCTTTGCTGTCTAGTGCCTAGTGTCTAGTCTATTCTGTGAGTAAGCTCGTGTATCGCTAGCTCACACGATTTCCCTGCTTGGTAGGCATATTGGTTTCGATGTAAGGGTTTTTGGCCCATCACATCGTCCCTTATATGTCTATCAACCAGTTTCTCCAAGGTTTTGAGGAGAAATGATGTAAGGCTGATTGGCCGGAAGGATTTCGCCTGGGCATAGGTATCACGCCCTGGTTTTGGTATGAATACCACGTTCACCTTCCGCCAACCAGTTGGCACATATCCGAGTGCTAGGCTAGCCCTGAATAGTGTGCACAAGGGTGTTGCTAATTTTTTCATTCCTTGTTTAAGTAGTGCTGGAAATATTCCATCCACTCCTGGTGACTTGTATGGTTCGAAAGTGTTAATCGCCCATTCAAGCCTTGTTATATTTATAACTTCTTTGGCAAGTTTCCAGTCCTCCTTTGACGCCCTTCTCATTGGTATGTCTTCTGTTGGACCGTTGTTGTGTTGTGGAATGGCCACACTGCCCGGGAAGTGTGTCTCTAGAAGTAAATCTAGAGTCTCCTTCTCAGTATTTGTGTAGCCTCCCTGTTGTTTCTGCAGTGATCCAATCTTACCTTGATTGTCTCTCTGCAGGATCTTCTGGAGTCTAGCTGCTTCTGGATTACTTTCGATCTCCTCGCATTGCTTCCTCCATGTTTTTGTTTTAGCATCTCTTATGGCATATACGTATTTCAGATTGGCGGCTTTGTATACCTCCCATCTTCCAGTTCTTTTCGCCTGGTTAAATAGCCTTCGAACTTCTGCCCTCCTGGTTGAGAGTTCGTGATTCCACCAAGGGGTCTCACGACCGAGAGTTTATATGGTGTTAAAATTGTGCAGAAGTAAAGCACCTATAATAAAGTCAAGGAAATACAAGAAACTTCGTAGAGAGTTTCCATTTCATATCCCACTAATGAAACGAATAATATAATTCTAATTTATTATTCTTATTTATGTTACATTCTTGCAACTATTCAAAATAATAGTCAAGGAAATTTCACTAAATGAAACATTTTCTTTACTTACAATTATAATTATAGGCTTTTGGGCCATAGTTGTACGTTATAATACTTGATTTGCAATATTTATTTTATTTTGCACCGAATTTTCAATATAGCCTATAGCCCTCAGTAATTGTCGTCGATTTCCATAATATCTTCTACTGTATTCGTTAATAGAGTTGCTAGGGATTTATGTAGATAATGAATGGTCAGTATAGGAAGTTGAATTGGGTTAGCCTAGGTAGATAGCTATACTTGATATGTTTCCAATGGTACTTTTCCAGAGGGCTCCATAGTACATTTTCCTGTCTTACAAAATAAAAAATATGACAATGACTGGTGTGAGAGGAACGAGAGCAGCTTATTGGCGATATAGGTCGAGTCAGTTTTGTTTTTTGCATTTTTGGTGAATACAAAGGTTGGGATATTTTAGTTTTTGTTTTAGTTATTTTTATTATTAAAAATAATCCAGCATCTTCAACCCCAACAAAGTTTGTTATTTCATCGCCCCGGCATTCATCTGCAATTCCAAAAATCAACTCAATTTACAAAGTAAGAACATATCAATGTATTATAACAATACCTACAAAAATAATTCAATAAAATCTCACCGTCGTCATTAAATATTCATCGTCATTTGCTGGTGACAAAAATGTGTCAATTTGTTCCCTTGTTAAAATTTTTTAATTTCTTGCTTGATATTTATCAGAATATTTTCAAAAATGCCACAAGCTTCACATATTTATTAATATCTATGTTGTTAATCACTATGATGCAGGATTTTAACACAGAAAATTGGGACCATAGTGTGGAATACTACAAGTATTCGTTTAATAACATTCTCTGTATATGTTTGTGTCTCATTTCTCTTGTACCATACTCTGAACTGATTTTACGCTTTATCATATAATTATCTTTTGCAGGTAATAAGTTTAAAACTGCCGCACTGCAGCTTCAATGATATCTTGTTATTCTTCTTGGCTTTCTATGTCGAAACGTTTGAACTCAACAAATTTGTTTGTAAATAAATTTGATGTCACGATACGTTGCATTGAAGCAACTCAAAGGCCACTAAATAATATAATTTTCATTTGATACAAATCTTCATTTATGAAATTATGTGTTTCTTTACTCCCGGTGGTGGAAAAAAATAGTACGATGTATTTACAACATTCGGGCTTAAAATTATGCCTCGAGAAAAATAAGGTTTTTCACTCCCTTTATATAATATACTATTAAACAGCATTTTAATAAAATTCTTAATTTATGTGGACAGCGTACACACATTAAAATTCACGAGTGTTTGAGGCCAAGCATCAAAGTAAGTAAAAATTTAATATGAAATATTTAGATGTCTTTTCTCTAAAGCATAAATTCATTTTTAAGAATACTTCGTAATGTCTTAAAAGTGTTTCTCCATGGATTGTTACATTTTAATAGGATGCATAATTTGTAAAACTTTAGTTAATTTACAACTTGAATTTCGTTGGGCAAACAGCCAAATTGTAAGTCTGTTAATTTATTTGCATATTTTGGCATCTCTTTTCTCCTCTTAAAATGCTTTAAGTTGGAAAAATAAATACTAATTTTGTCGTTAAATGTCTTTTGTCTCAAATTATATATGCCTTAAAAAATCAAATCATATCATGAACTGTGATTTTAAATACATTATCTCTGTAAAATAAGCAAATCTTACTTGGTAAGCAGTTTCCATAATGAAATTAGCAAATGTAACTTAGAATACACCGAATCATTTGCATATATTTACATTAATGTACAACCAGAATCATATATTCGTATTATAAATATTTATAAAGGTTATATTACTGTTCTATAAAAATGTCCTTCATTTTTAAGAACCTCTTCAAGGCATGAAGTCCTGACAGTCAATAAGTTTATCAGAATAATAAGTATATATTTTACATAAAATTTGCAAAAGAGTTCTTGAGTTTTATTATCGTTTAATTTGAGTTTAAGTGTAGTAAACCAAAGCGTTTTTTTAGATTTGTATAAACGTATAGATACGGTGGAGTTCACTAAAGAACTACTCGGAGAAACCATAATTTAATCGGCATGTCTTCGTCGTTAGTGTACACAAACCGCAGCACATGTAAACAGTGCATTAATAGCTGCAATTAGAATATCATTATAAACCAAATTGTCAGAAGCAGACTTCATGAATTTAATCTCCGAGCAAGGCAGCGTGCACATTGTCCAATGTTAAGAGAACAACATCGCGTAGCATGAAGATTGTGAGTAGAACAGCATCTTCACTGGGGAAGAGCAGGTGTAGATGTTTGTTTACAGCTGAATGCAGGTTCAATTTGTATCAGTTGGTTGAAAGTATTTTGGTATGAAGGTAATGAAATGATATGAAGAAGATAACATGAAAGTTAAGATATAGTTTGAAAGAGAATGGCGGAAATATTGATATATGGTCGATAAGTAAAAATATGAGAGGTATTAGATATAAAGACAGGCGTGTGAGAGATATTGTTGTTTCTATTGCACTGAAAGTCTCAAACAGAGCAGAATGATTTTATATTTGTGGATGACAATGCTCAGCCACATTGCTAGCATGTTATTGTCGAGGATTTGAGGAACACAATATTGTGAGAACGAAATGAGCTGTCAGATCTCCAGACATCAAACCCATTAAATATATCTGCAACTATGTAAAATTGTGAATTTAGGATGCAATTTTGAAACAGTGGGAAGCCATTTTTCAGAATTTTATCAGCAGATTGGTGAATGGTGCCTAGAAGAACCACAGCTCTCCTGCGAGATACTGATCTTTTGTTCATTTCAAAGCCACTCTTTTGAAAAAAAAAATCTTGGAAACCAATGAAATAATTGACCAAATTCCAAAACTGTCGCGAGAAACACATTAAGCTTCAAGTCTCCTCTGCCTACAGAAAAAAACTTAAAAAATATCTTTGAATTTACGAAAATGGTGATTTCTTCATATTTTTGTGATGTGATGTAAAAAAATTATACAATGATTTGATTGTCAACAAAGCAAGGTTCTAGGTACTGAAACCTGAATGAAAACCGTTTAAATAATTCGGAAGCTGTAGGGCTTTGAATTTGTCTACATTTTTCAATTTTACCTTTCAATCGTTGAATAGTAATATACCCATGAAATAATAATTCACAATAAAAGTAAACTTGTTTTTTTCCCGTACGTTTATAAATAAACGGTAACATGAAGTCCAATCCAATTTATAACTGAAAGAGCATAGTTTATTTCGAATGATTGATAATCTCAGAGGTGTTAGCATAAATTTTGTAATGAATCATACGCATGTTCATTACTATAGTTTCGGAAATTCCCGTTAGTCTTGTGCTGGCGCGCACTTCCTGCCGACATATGATGAATCACGCAGATGTTCATTCCTAGAAGTTTCTGCAATTACCGTTTGGCAGGTGCTGCCACGTACTTCCTGCCGCCATGAAATATTGACGTCACCAAGGCCAGGATTTTGGTATAAATAGTATGGCCGTAGCCGAGGAAAGGCATTCAGTTTTCTGCTGACAACTACCTTCAGCGTGTTGAGCTGGGTAGTTGAGGAGTCTTAAGCGTGTTGAGCTTGACTCCATTTGGTTAGAATTCAGAATCCGACGACGACGCCGCCCGGCTGAATGTCTGGTAGCACTTTGGGGTTTTAAGCGTGCTGAGCTTGACCTCCTGGTGTTGGTAGCCATTTTACCGCTCTGCACCGCCGTCACCAGTCTAGTAATTATTTATCGCCGTGAGTCTTCAGCGTGTTGAGCTGGGCCCATGGTTGGTAAATGGTTGCTAAACCAACCGCCGTCACCAGTCCCCTAATTATTTATTACCGTGAGTCTGCAGCGTGTTGAGCTGGGCCCGCTGCCGTTAAATAATTATCGAACTTACCGCCGCATCGTATCCTAGATGTTTTACTTCAGTACATGTAGCTGAAGCCCACCGTCACCGTACGTTCACCGAATTACACTCCCCGTAAACTAATCTCACCGATGTAAATAATATTTGTTAAATGTACTTGACTTGGTTTTATTGTAGAAGAATCAGATTTTATGTTTATTTAACTTCATGTTTTGGATAAATGTTACTTTAATAAAATAAACTCTGTTATGAATACTTTGGGCTTTCTTATTTACAACTAACAGGAATCCTGGATTAATTCTCCAAACCAGCTATCCGAAAAGACACCGTTACATAATTTGGCGCCCGAACAGATATTAGACATATTTTGGGGCGTCCGAAAATACACCGTTACATAATTTGGCGCCCGAGCAGATTTCAGACAGGTTTTAGTTGTAGAGAGCCCAGAAAGTATTTTGTTATAGACTAGAAAGACTAGTACTTACCTTTTTTTTTATATATTGATAAATATATCTTATTCTAAACATGAGTATATCTGATACAGAAGGCGCGTGTGGACTTGAAGTCGCAGATGCCACCGTAGGTTGGATTTATAAGCTCAAAAAAGATGAGTTACGTGTAGAATTAACCAAGTACGGACAAATTGCAACCGGAACCGTCGAGGAGTTACGTGTAAGATTAAAAAAATATTGTATATGGAAATAAACCGAGAATAGAAATTTCTCCGCCGAATGCCGCCCCAGAACCGCCTCTTGGTGCTGTATTAGACCAAGTACGTAAATGGAATGTACATTTTGATGGGAAAAAAGACGTATTTTTATTTTTAGAACGGGTCGAAGAATTACAAGAAGGTTACAACTTTTGCAATGAACAAATACTCCGAGCACTACCTGAGTTGCTACAAGGTGATGCTTTATTATGGTACAGAAATAATAAAACGTCCTGGACAAATTGGGAACAGTTCATAGTTAACCTAAAAATTTTCTTCGCACCCTCACAATACCAGCTAGACTTAGAGGAAAAAGTAAAGTCTCGCATCCAAGGGCAAAACGAAAGTGTAAAAGAATACGTCATCGCTATACAAACATTACTAAGGAGGTTAGGTAATGTATCACCAGAACAGCAACTTCACAGGATATATTCTAATTTAAAAACGGATTACAGAAAGTACATCCGAAGACGAGATTTTTATACACTAGCCGAACTTATAACTCTCGAAGAAGAGTATGAATCCATATGTAAAGAGGAAAATAGTAATAAACGTCCGTCATACACACAAAATAATATTACAGTACCTAAAAATCGTCCACAAAATTATTCATATGGTAATAATTACAGAGGTCGTCAGCAAAATAGTTCTTGTAATAATAACTATGGACGTACATATTCCTTAAACTATAGATACACTGGCGAACAGTCAAAAAATTCTAGGAAACAAAATTATACAAATCGTATCACACACAAACCAGACATTTCCAGACGTTATATATCCGAAAATTACACTAGAAATACGAGTTGCTGGCGATGTGGAGGCACTAATCACAGCCGTAGGAATTGCAATAACACACCTAAAAGATTTTGTCCATATTGTGGCCGTATAGATGTGTTAACAAAAGATTGTAAATGCAGAGACACGGAAAACCAGCAGCTGACCGTGCCAAAAACAGCTGTTGATACCGACGTAGCAATGACCAGTTTGTCCGATAACCGCCTGAAAGTTCCACTACAGATTGGTGACAAGTGGTTCGATGCGTTGATCGATACTGGTTCTGCACGCTCGTACATAGGTGGCTCTGTGTGTATTCTATGTGACCCAAAATATTTTAAGGAAATCTCCGACAAACGATTCAGTGTTAAATTAGCAAATAGTACAGAGGTGCAGATTGACAAGGAGTATGAAATAAATTATTCCATGGCTGGAAAACAGTGGATTGATACGTTTCTGTATATGCCGCAACTAACTTCGGATATCTTGTTAGGAATGGATATCCTAAGAACAAGACAATTTTCAGTGGATTTGACTTCACTAGAAATTAAATTAATGGGATATCCAGTAAATACCAGTTCCAATAAGAAAACAATTGTAACATTAGCTACTGTCACCGAACCGATAGAACCTGGAAAATACCGACTGTCAAACTTTTCACGTACCGAATTACCGAAATTTCAGAAGGTTAAAGGCGTGACCTCACTAACAGAACACAATACTCCGCCTGCGACCAAGGCTACGACAAAGAAGAGAAGGTTTTCTCATAATTGTTCATTTACTGCTAGCCGAAAGGAGATATGGCATCCGGCCAAGACATCTCCTCTCCCAACGACTCCTGAACCGAGCCAGTGCCCGCCCGTTATACTGGAATTATTCACGTCGCCTTTACAGAAGGTGTCGTCTCCATTACCGTCCACTGTCCGAGAGAAGTTAAGAGACTTTTTCGGAGATTCCCCTAGTACCTCACGATCCAAATCACCAGTTACCCCTAAAACTAATATTACTATATTTCCAGCAATGTCTCCAGATGCCCTGCCAGTGACTACGGAGTTTCCGGTTACCCTAGGTAAAAACATTCCCTGTCTGGTAGGTGTCCCAGAGGAAAGTACCGCCCCGTCCAAACCACAAAATCGCAAGCGGAAGTTCCGGTCCAGGAATCCCGATGGAACCCCCGTCCGCTTGTGTCTGCCCGGCATCAGTAGGTTGCCACAAAACTAAAACTGTGCGCGGATATTTGTGTCCGTCTGTGCGCGTTGACTGTAATTTTTTTTGGGCAAGTACCGTTTTAGTTGCCCTTATCCGAACTCTGTTTATTTTTCTTGTTATACGTTTTTCTACATGATTTTGGAATGTATTAGAATCATTATCACTTTTTTTTCCTTGTACACCGAACTATATTATATTTTTTTTATTAACTGGCCTCGCTCTGTCCGATCCAACAATTGCCCCGCTGTTACCATGCACGGGGATGCTGGAACGGCTCCAGACCGAAATTGTTTTTGTATATTTTGATTTGATTTGATTTTGAACATTGTTTATATCTGACCTGTTGGCTTTATATATTTGTTATATATTTTAGTGTAATTTTTTTTACACAGTTTGCTTATTTTAGAATTAACACTACCTGTGTTTTAGCATTGTATAATTTTTTTTTATATACGTTTTTGTACCTGAACTTGATAGTATTGTATTTTGTTTTGTAGATACCTATTTGCAATAAGTATACTACATTCTTTTTTTTTCTCTGTGACGTATGAGGGGGAGTGTAATGAATCATACGCATGTTCATTACTATAGTTTCGGAAATTCCCGTTAGTCTTGTGCTGGCGCGCACTTCCTGCCGACATATGATGAATCACGCAGATGTTCATTCCTAGAAGTTTCTGCAATTACCGTTTGGCAGGTGCTGCCACGTACTTCCTGCCGCCATGAAATATTGACGTCACCAAGGCCAGGATTTTGGTATAAATAGTATGGCCGTAGCCGAGGAAAGGCATTCAGTTTTCTGCTGACAACTACCTTCAGCGTGTTGAGCTGGGTAGTTGAGGAGTCTTAAGCGTGTTGAGCTTGACTCCATTTGGTTAGAATTCAGAATCCGACGACGACGCCGCCCGGCTGAATGTCTGGTAGCACTTTGGGGTTTTAAGCGTGCTGAGCTTGACCTCCTGGTGTTGGTAGCCATTTTACCGCTCTGCACCGCCGTCACCAGTCTAGTAATTATTTATCGCCGTGAGTCTTCAGCGTGTTGAGCTGGGCCCATGGTTGGTAAATGGTTGCTAAACCAACCGCCGTCACCAGTCCCCTAATTATTTATTACCGTGAGTCTGCAGCGTGTTGAGCTGGGCCCGCTGCCGTTAAATAATTATCGAACTTACCGCCGCATCGTATCCTAGATGTTTTACTTCAGTACATGTAGCTGAAGCCCACCGTCACCGTACGTTCACCGAATTACACTCCCCGTAAACTAATCTCACCGATGTAAATAATATTTGTTAAATGTACTTGACTTGGTTTTATTGTAGAAGAATCAGATTTTATGTTTATTTAACTTCATGTTTTGGATAAATGTTACTTTAATAAAATAAACTCTGTTATGAATACTTTGGGCTTTCTTATTTACAACTAACAGGAATCCTGGATTAATTCTCCAAACCAGCTATCCGAAAAGACACCGTTACATAATTTGGCGCCCGAACAGATATTAGACATATTTTGGGGCGTCCGAAAATACACCGTTACAATTTGAACGAGAAAATGTGTGAAACCACTTAAAAAATAGACGGATTTGGTGATGGATTAATATGCAAATGCTCCTCTGATGAAAAATGGAAAAGTTTATAAGAAATGTTTTATTATATTTGTTGCCAAATCATAGTTTAATCGTATTTTGTGTATCGTACGTTTTATTGTCTATGATTAATTTTTTACATAAATCTTATTAACTGGAAATAATTATATAATATGAGCATTGTATTTTTGTGTTCTTTATGTTATTTAATTGTTTACCAATTTATAAAAATTACAGTGTTACGATAAAATTAGACGAACTGGATACCGCTTATGAAAACGAAATCAATCGCCAAATTCCAAATTTTAGATTGGTATCAAGCAGATAAAAACATTGGATTTTGTTTATTCTAAAGACATCTGAGTGTTTTTGTGGATTTGGAGACAACTATTATTAATGGTGCACACTGCAAATTTTTGCTGATAGGTTTTCGACACATTTATCTATAGAGAACCACAAAATAAATCTCTCTAACTATAAATCCAAGGATAAAAAACAGGACCAAGGATGAGAAAAATGCTATTGTGCGTACCAATATCCTTGGATTTGACGATGACCTTGGATGGCAGGAGCCGGAGACTATCCTTCTTTGCTCTCATCACATCGCTGTAAATCTCGACTAACCTAGTAATGGGTGGGCCTGCTCCACTGGCAATCCCGTCCGCAAATACTTACGATATGGTCGTTTTGTCAGATCTCCGGTCCTGGCTTGTTGGACTCCGGCTTACTGGGGACCTTCTCTTCTGGTGCTCTTCGTGTCGAGGGCCAGCGAGACTGTTGCCGCTCCTAGCCGGGGTTTTAATCGGGTTGGGTTGTTGATTGCCAATTATAGAATGCAACTGCACTAGTGTTGTAAAATTTCGGTAATTTATTGTATATTGCGAATATTCGGGAATTTTCGAGAATTTTCGAGAATTTTTAAGAATATTCGAGAATATTTATGTTTTTAGGAAAATATAGATATTTTATGGAGAATATAAAAACTGGATTATATAATACATTAGGTACATAGATTAATTTAATTATGGTTTCTGTGGTGTCAAAATAATAACGTTTTACTTTAGTTAAATTAATGTAGGGGAATTACTAGAAAACTAAATATTGTCTGAATGTTATTTGTGGTATTCTCTAAATTTTTCTTTTTCTTTCCTGTGGCTTACTTCCACATAAATAATTCTTAGATATTGTTCTAGTATCATACTTTTAGATGACTAAGAATTAGCCGTGTGGTAGTAAACCCCCAGAAAAAGAAAAATTTATTAGAATTCTGTTAATAAAAACATAAAACTTTATTTATAATTCTCTTTCGTATTGTATATAAAACAAAATAAAACAATTGTGTTATTCAGTCTCCTCAATAGCTGAAAGAGTTTCTTCTGATGAATTTGAATCATCGTCACCATCAGATATATTTCTAGATACTGCTTGTAAATTAAATATACATAAATAATTCCATCCCACGTTAAAATTTACAGCTCTTAAATCTGGACCCCAAAATTATTATATCATTATAAACAGTGCCTTTTTGGAATTGCATTAGTTTAGAAACTGTTAAGTAGTATGTTAATATGTATACCATTTGTACGCATTTGCTATGTCAAAATTGACAATATCGTAAATATGCGTTGTTCGTGTCGATATAAAAATTTCAGGATCCAAGATTTGGAGCGATGAATGTAATGCTCCTTCTTTTGGTTGCTCGATGACTTCCTTATAACAGCAAAGTCCTTTGTTGAGTTTGAAACGCGGACAACATTTTAGTCTCAGGAGAAAGATTAATAGAAGTTCTTGGCTCTTTGACCAATTTTGTATTGTGTACAATGTATAATAATTTACCTCCTTTCCCTGTAGTCAATCGATTTTTTCTTACAGTGCACGAAGGAGTAAGTACTAAATGACCTATCAGTAGCTGCTATTGAAGCAGGTAAACTTAGAATAGCTGATGATAAATCTTTTAATTTTGTTTTAATATACATACCATTCCACCAATTCATATTATCTGACCTCGTAACAGTTGCCAAATGAAACTCGTGCACCACTAATGACATATGGCTAAATATTTTGTGAATTTCACAGAAAATATTTAAAATCTTTATATAATTATATAACTTTTGAACAAAATTTTGAGAAACATTCTCTGGAATATTCCCGAGAACGTTCCCGAAAAAAGCTTTGGAAATTTCCGAAATATTTCTTTGTTCCTTCACGAGGGTGCGAATAATACTGTAACTTACGCAATATTCGGGAATATTCGTTCGGAAATAATTGACCCTCACAACACTAGCACCGGCTGTCGAGGTGAAAAGTAGAGTTGTATAACAAGGGATGCGCAAGGCTTAAGCGCCTTGGGCGTGCAGTGCACAGTGCTAAATGAGCACGGTACCGATCTAGCGATGTGGCTGGTTCGATGCCGCGTGGTAGGGAGGGAGTGCGAGGTTAACCATTTAATTCTTCTGGGGGATTCTTCTTGTCGATCTGATATGAAATTTCTAATTAGTATACTTACCCGTTGTTTAGGTTCTGTAACTTTGATCTCTGGTACCTAAGCGTTATCAGGATCGTAGTCGACCGCCTGAATGACTAGCGATTTCCCGTGGTACTCTGCTTGTATGCGGAGCTTCTTTTCTCGATTCTGGAACACCTCCGAGACGGTTCGGCATATACTCCAGGTCTCTGATATTTCGATGTTCCTCATAAAACATGGTGCATCCACAGCGCTTCTCAGCGCTACGTTCTCCATGGTCTATATCCTCTTCATGTGTGATTTTGCGGCGCACCTCCAGAAAATTGACTCGTACATCAGTTGTGGCTTAAGTACTGTCCTGAAAATCATGATTAGGTTGAGTTGACGATTTCTGCTCACCATTGGGTAAAGGTTGCTCCTCACTGCCTTGGTTTTTCTGAATACCTCGTTGTGCTACCGTGCCTACGTATCGTTTATTCAGCTGTAAATTTCCTCAGGATTTAATAACTTTAATTAATGTAAGCTGCAGAATGTACAATAATTTCAGTAAATCCTCCAATCATATTTTAAATTCAACCGAATTGGTCAATAATTAAAAACTTAATTTAAACACATCACTAGATATCGGGAAGTAGCGATAAAATCCAGAGACGACTTTAACGTAGATATAATATTATATTGTAAACGCCTAAAGAAACATTCCCAAACAGTATAAAATAATAAAATATTCTTGCTACTTCGAAGTTATTGGAACACACTCTAAATACGTTTATAAAACGTAGATGTAAATATGTAAACAACACGAAATTAAAAGCAACGGAGATTAACTTGAGTCGTTCAACTTTTGCAAAAGTGTATTAATGGGCAGTATACCTAGTACTGTTCGGGTTTCATCGGAAATGATCTTAAGAAAAAATATATTCATCACTTAGATGTGACAGTATTAAATAAAATATTATTCCAACCTGAATGACAAATACGTCTGGATTAGCGTGGATGAAATGACCAATGGTTGCGACTGGAAGGTGGCAATGTTTTTGTGGGTGCATTAGTATTAGTAATATACTCTTACATCTTCTCACTTTCTTTTGGTATTTAAGCCACTGTCTTACAAATTATTTAAAAAAAATTGTTAACTAAACCTCTGCGCCAAAAGGATTAATTACACGAAAAGAAAACGCGTTATATATTCTACGACGACATTGTTTGATAAGAATTGTAGTTGTTTTCATCAAAATTTGTAATTTAATGTCACATAGTACATATGAGAGGAGTATAAATATTGGCAGTAAAATTGTTGTAGTTATAAACAACAAATATTGTTTGGCCGTTTATTCTCTTAGGATGCTAAATGCAACCATTTATGTCAAAGTAAGAAGTCACCTATAATGTGTAGAAAATTACTACGCGGTCCTTTGTTAAACTCAAACGAATATTGCACAAAGTACCTTGTACGGATTTTAATTAAAACATTAACAGAAAATTCCGCTACAAATTGTGTGGCATTACGAAATAACAAGTAGCAAAGTCTGCTCCTAATTTTAGTAATAGTTTTAATTTAGAGATGTACGTACGCAAGCAATAAGTCACCATCAGATTTGTTTACCATCAGGTATTTGCATTTGCGGTATGCAATTACGTACTTATCATTTCATTTCATTTCAAAATGCCGTCCAGTCCAGAAAACGTAACACCCAACCCTATGATTTTGTTATATGTATAATGTGAGTACCATGAGTGGTGATTTTTATAAAAATAACTAACCATGGACGATTTTGTTATCTCAACTTTAAATAGTTGGGCTTTACTTGAACTAATTGAGTCATTTTGAGGAAGTTTTAACATTGCATAACATTACAGGGAATAACACTGACGTAGTTTTCCACAAAACACCAAAACACCATACACTGCACTCGACTTTGAGTTTTAATCGTCTCCAGATGATGCCAACTTGGTTGGCGAAACGCGCGTCGAGTGCAGTATATGGTGTTTTAGTGTTTCATGGAAAACTACGTCAGTGTTATCTTCACATCAAAGATTACAAACCACCCCGGGATTACAGGGAATCTTTATTTATAACTTCTAAAACCGCTAAAATTGGAGGAGGAAGTTTTCCTTTCATTAATTCTGGTGAATATAAAAGAATTGATTCTGTTAAATAATAACAATGTAGAGATGTGGACAGATTTATTATTCTGAACCTCAATTTTTCCATCAAGAGATGGCGCGTTGTATCATCAGCTGTGGTTTTAATTCACAAAAACCTCAACGAAAAGGGGATCAAATCGTAATAGGCTACACACCAATTTTGTTCGTAAAATAATTGGGGTGGTATTACTAATTGTACGATTGTACATATCTGATGACTTCCTCGTTGTCAAATGCTTGCCATTTATAACATGCTAAATATACTACTTAATTTTTCACTGATTTATGTAGGAAATGTTGCAACAAAAGTTCGCAATATATCTTACAGTATTGTTGTAGAATATTCAACAAAAACCTGAACAAGCTCTAAACATAAAATAGTAAATATTATTAAATGCAAAGAGTCATGAAGTACTGCAGAATATGCTACTATATTCTACAATACTTCATGACTCTAACAACACTTTGCAGTACAAATTTGAACATCGAAATTGAGCCGTTTATGTTGCAAATAATCTAATGATTTGTTGTTTAATTTTACTATTTTTTTCTTGCAATGTATTAGAATTTGTTTTTGTCCTTATTTGTATCGTAATTTGTAGTAAATACAATTGTAGTATTTATGACCACATTTATTTTTTAACTTAAAAAAAAATGTTTTTGCCTATCAAAAAATGTCTCACACCTAAAAAATGTTAAACTGAAAATGAAACTTAAATGACATATTTTAGAAGACTTAATATTAACATTTCGTAATACTCTTTGATTCCGTTCTAAAATTAAAGAAAAATTTTTTTGATAAAGGATTTCGTCTTTTAGCAATGTCAAACATGGCAGCTTTCTGTTTATATATTTATCTAACCCCGTTATGAAATGTCAAGTTTTAAATGCATTTTTGATGTTACGAAACGTCACATTTTTCATAACTCAGTCCCATTACATAACTGAGTGATGTAATGAATTTTTACGTAACTGATTATTATCATAACACGTTTTGAAAAGTAATTTTACTTGACTCATATAATTTGCAAAACTCTCGCTTTCTTCGCTCGCTCGTTTTGGAAAATATTACATTCGTCAAATAAAATTAGTCTTTTAATAACTGGTTACGTAAATAACTATTTCATAGACTAATCCTTTTGGCGCAAAGATTTATTTAATATATTTTTTTTAAATAATCTATCGAATAGTGGCCTAATACCCATGAAAGGTGAAAAGAAACATTATAGGATGCTGCAAATAAATATCTATAGACAATACATATTTGCTTTTATGATTATAAGTTAAAAATATGTGTTAATGTTGCATACACCAATACTTTCAGCCCTCTTCGTATTAACTTTGGATATTACAAAAATAACTAAAAGATAAGATGTTGTGTCATGTATGCATGAACATTTCTGCTATAATTTTATTATTCAGTTCTTTGTCTCGGAGTATACTAGAACATGGAAAGTGTTATATGGTCACCTATATATCAATGTCATATAAGTCAGTTACAAAGAGTGCACAAATTTTTGTTAAATTCTTAATGTTTAAACTGTGCCTAAATATTTTTTTTCTAATTAAACACCACAGATAATACAACACGCTGTATCGTTGACGGTACCTCAAGATACCTTGTGTGGGAGAGGGCTACACATTTAGGGACAATGAACACACATCCAATGTCCGAATATGCTAGGATTAGTTTCTGGATTAGAAAAAAACCCTAGCTCCTCGACCGGGATCGAACCCGGAATTCCTAAGTGTGAGGCAAGTGTCCTTACCACTCAACTACGAAGCGAAAGCCGAATTCCTATGATATTTCCTATTCTAGAAAGCTTTCCATGTGGGGTATTGAATCTCTTGAATCGCGTAGAGTTACTGCGGACAAAATATTATGTTCAAGTTATTTAAAGTAAAGTAAAGTAATAATTATTATTCAGTATACTACAATACAAAATACAAAATACAAAGAAGTGGTATAGGACAAGTCAATATTTTTCATATTGCAAAGAAAATTCTTATAATAAGTAGTCTTAACTTATATACTGATTACATGATGTTGTTCTAACATTCATATAACTAAAATTAATGTACAAAAACAATATATAAAATGCAAATTAATATATACATATATCCATATACATATATACATACACATATACACACACATACATACATGCATACACATATACATACATACACCCACATATAAATATAATATAATATGGAAATGATTAAATTTATTCAAAATTCTCTGACATGTTATAGAAGCTTTTTCTAGTAAAAATGTCTTAAGTTCGTATTTAAATTATCTCACAATTACAATATTCTTAATTATAGAGGGCAGCTTATTATAGCATTTAATCCCTATGTAATTTGGACTTTTTTCAAATAAAACGCTGTTGTGTAAGGGTATTGACAGCACAATATTGTGTCTCGTGTTATAGCTGTGATAGTCGATATTTCTTATAAATAGTTCTTGATTCAATTTTACATACAGTAACTAACTCTGAGATATATATATATATATATATATATATATATATATATATATATATACAAATAAGTGGTAAAAATTGCAGTTTTTTAAATATATATCGACACGACTGGTAATTTGATGCTCCCGTGATATTTCGTAAAATTTTCTTCTGCATTACAAAAATTCTATTAAAATTTCTCGAAGAACCCCAAAAAATTATTCCATATTTTACCCTTGATATAAATTGCGCATGATAATAACATTAACATCCAAGTTTGTGATATTCCTCAATCTATAAAAAGCAAAACTTGATTTATGTTTTATTTTTAACAGACAACTCTCTTTGATTACGGAACTCTTGTAAATACTAGGCTCTTAAACTGTACTATTTGGGTATTACCTCTGTAGGGTTTATACAAAAATCGACTAAAAAAAACTGGTTTTCAAATTCTAAAAAAAAACAGTTAAACCGGTTTCCGAATTTTTTGCAAAAATAAATCAAAATGTAATAAAAACAGTAAAAAAATATTTATACATATTAAAGTTTTTCAGTTTATTCAATATTTACGGAACTACAAAATATAACAATAAATATACCTACTACTCTAAATATATAAAACCAAATAAATAAAAAGAATAAAATAATTAAAATCCGTACAATTTCTATAATATTATTTAATCACGAGTTACAAGGAAAAATATAGTGTGACATCACCCATCAGTATAAATATATAGTATATTTGCTTTTTGTCGTTTGTCGATTTCCGCTAAAACAACTAGTTTTATCGTATTATCGTATTAACATTTCAAATTGAAATAAAATTCACTTTATCATCCAGTAGTAGTAGTAGTAGTTGCTACTTATTTTACTAGGCAAGTAGGCCACAATGAGCCCTTTCTATACCTAGGCACCTACAGTTTAGCGTGGATTCCGAACCACGGTCCTCGACTGTCAACTAACCCACCGCCTGGGCCTGCCCGCCTGCACCACTAGCAGAGTGGCAAACCTCCTGGGTAGGTCTCTGCGACCCTCCACCCGGGCTTGCCTCTCCGCCTGTATCAAGCTAGCGGCCTTCCCGGGATTGTCTGTTGACAGCCTACCGACTGTTAGACCAGCTATCGTTCATCCATCCAATTGCCGGACTCGATCAGTGCTGCTTAACTTCACTTATCGAATATCGGAAATTAAACGGATGTCCATAACCTCATCCCCTACTTTATCATCTATCATATTCTATAAATAAATTTCTGTGTTTCTGTTGTTTGGAAGTGTTTTAGTAGGTATTTTCAACACAATATTATGTCTGCATAAAAGCCGCCATTGGGAACCGATACCTCTCTTCGAGCTCTAATCTATAATAGACTGAGTTTGTGGATTTTCATGCCAAATATTCTCCTGACTCATGAAGATTAGTTTTACAGTTAACTTTTACTTCTAGTTGCTTGTGCCCAACGCGATTTCAAGTCAAAATTTTAACGTTATTAATTATATAATCAATTAATTTTTGTGTATTAATTTTAGCATCTAAAACCGGTTTTATAAATTTAAAAACCAGTTTTCGAATTTTACAAATTTGTCAAAAAAAAAACAGTTTTTAAACCAGACTTTTGAAAACCGCAAACCCTTTACCTGTAATGTACTATGTTATTACCATTACCATCATAAAATAATGAATGCCCTGGATATCAAGAAATATGTACTCGGATTTTTCATAGACTTTTCACGAGCGTTTGATTGTGTTGACCATCAGTTGTTAAAAGTCAAATTATGTAGATATGGCATAAGAGGCATTCCCTTAAACTTGTTGGCGTCATATTTGGATGACAGACAACAACTAGTGCAATTGTCAAATAGTACATCCAGTGATAGTCGGGCGATAACAGAGGGTGTTCCTCAGGGATCTATTCTAGGCCCACTTTTATACATAGTCTTTGCAAATGACTTAATTATGTGCCTAAATAAAATACCCAATGTATGGACAATCTGTTATGTTGATGACACTAACATTCTTATAGTAGAGGACACGTTGGATAAATTAAAACTCACTACAGAAAAAGTGTATGATGTAATAAATAACGTGGTTAGAAAAAAAATAAGTCATATCTAAACACAAATAAAACCACTTCGGTATTGTTTAGTCTAAAAAGAAACCCTGTTAACTTGTATTTTGCTGATGATCTTCAAATAACTACAATAGAAACTATTAAAATGTTGGGCGTTACACTTGATATGCTTTTGTAATGGAGTCAGCATATACAAGAACTTTGTGGTAAACTAAAAAGCTATTGTTTTGGGTTAAAATTTATGTACAATCATTGTAGTACCTGCTACACTTTATTATGCCAACTTTCATTCACGTTTAAAATATGGTATAATAAACTGGGGAAATAGTTCCCAAATTAACAGTCTTTGTGCTGCAGAAATATGCCATATGCATAATTTCTGAATTAAATAGTCGTGAAACTTGCCGCAATACTTTTAAAAATCTGAAAATCTTGGCATTAGCAAGCGTTTACATATTAGAAACCTGTATTTATGTATCTAAAAATAAATCTATGTTCGAAGCAAGTCAAGTAGATTATAGGTATGAAACGCGGCATAGAGAGCACATACCTAACTCCTTCCGAACGACAATGTTTCAAAAAAGTTTTATTTATAATGGTTGTAAATTATTTAACTCTTTGACCGATGAAATTAAAGCATCACCTAATGTTAATATTGTCAAGAAAAAAAACTTAAATATCTATTAATAGATAAAGTTTGTTATACATTAGATGAGTTTTTTTACTTAGGGCAGCAGTTGTTCTATGATTTTATGTCGTTTTTTTCTCGACTTGTGATATTGTTTTTGTTTTATTCTGTAGTTATTATTATAGTTGTTGTCTTTTGTCAACATTTATTTTACTTTTAATTAAGTATATATATTTCATATTTCTGCTTTTTAAGGACTATTTTGATGCATTCTGCATTTACTGTGTCTTTGCATACATTTAAATGTGGAAATAAAGTTTATTATTATTATTATTATTACTAACAAACGCGTAAGTATGCGGCGATACATCACCTGACGTTAACCCTGGAATTTACGTCATTTATCGCCACCGATTCCTATAACATTACGCACAAATTAGAATCAAGTGGCTGTGACCAGAATTACTTTTAGCCCAAAAAATTAGTTTGCTGTATGCTACACAGTTATAAAAAGTCGAAAAACTCGTTTTGTTGCTGACATACTAGATCGAATGCTGGCATTCCAAGTACAGATTGTCGCACACTGAATAAATCGCTCTGCGCTTGTCCAAACAACAAACATAAATTTTCACAAGCAACTATGGATAGAAATTTCGTATGTATTTATTGTATGCTGGTATTAAATATTGAAAAAAAGAAAGCCAAACAACGATCATCATTATGGGGTGCACGGCTTGCAACGTGTAAGGAAATCTAAATTTCCGATTGAGTGAAGTTTATTAATTAATTTTCAATATCAGGCTTAGCAGGTATTACAAAACTGCCTTAATTGAGAAGTGACATGACGGAACATAAACACTGCTGGAAAAATGGAGGTCATCTAACATCATCTGGTTTTGACAGAAAAGTTCGCAGTATCGCACTGAAAGTTAATAGTGACATATTTGGAGGACAATTTACAGGTGGGAGTTGGGTGAGTTCATTTATATGTGAATTAATAATGACATATTCCAAACGAAAAAAATAACTGAAGTGGGAATTTAACTATTACAGATACTTATGTGACGAACAATTGATTGTGAAACCTGCTGCTTTCTGCGCTTTCACTTGCTCTCTTCAAAATCATTTTATAGGTGATATGTGAGACATCGGCGTACAGGGAGAATACAAGTAAAGGTTTTTGAAACAAAATAAGGCAACTAAAAATTAAAAATATAAATCTAGACAATAATGTTTGTGTCAATCAAAGAAGCTCAAGTTCTGGAAACGTGTTAACAAGTAATTTTATGAAATATGCTGCAGCTAAGCCTGGTATTAAAAATCTCTTGTCCAGTAAACAACACGAGTTAAAGGAAATTTCGATGGTTAATTGATTAACAATGAGTTGCAGAAGCCACCGACAATATCTAGGGACTTTGGGGATTCTCCGAATGCAGGGTATACACTGGTAGAACATGGTAGGAATGTAAACCCTGCTCCCATAATATTCACCATACTGTGGCCTGCGATATTTGCATGTGTAAAGCCGGCATCTGCCGCCTACTGAGGGTTTTTCTTCGATAGACTGAACACTTCTTCCTGAATTTGTACCAATGTCCCAATTACGGTGACCTCGCAAATATGCTTGTGTTGCAAATGCTCGATATATTTCCTGATTGGGATGCCGACCTGCAAGGAACCGTTCAGTGTAGAGTGTCTGAGTCACATCACTATTGTTTGGTACTTACTTCACCGTACGCCAGCACCATATTCGATTTTTCACTTGAAGTAAAATCCCATTGTATTCCTTTCCTTTTACGTATAATCCCGACTAATTATCAACACGAAATCAATAAATCCATATATTGACATTGAGAAGAATTATATACAGGGTGATTCATTAAGAATGGGAAATCTCGAAATTTGAGATTCTAGATACCACAATCTGATGATTAAGCCCAACATACCTTATATAGATGTTGCTGGTTTCAAGTTAGAATTTTATTTTGAAAGTTCTCAATAATTTTGAGTTTTCATATTGTCAACTTGAAAATTGACATTTTTACGTTTTTGACATGACAAATTAATATTTTATTAGTAACGTGCATGAGTAACTACGTGTAGTTAGAGCTGCTGAAACTGTTTTAATTTCTAGTACTAATATTTAAGTAAAAAATTTCTAATTTCAGGTGGTGTTTAATTGCCTCATTCCACCTGTAATTGATTTTGGTTACTAATTGCAGTTATAATAATTAAAGTAAGACCGTTGCAAGTTCTTGATAGTCTTAACGTTCTAATAAAATCGTACCCATGATGACTCGAGGTGGCGGCAGCAAAAGTGAAGTGGACAACACTGAAAACTCATTAATAAGGTTTGTACAAATGTTTCTAACAAACTGAAGCATAAAATAAACAAAAAACTTGAGAAGTTAGAGAGCATAGATGCTAAATTTACTGAATTAAATAAATACATTAATGATTTGAGTAAAACTGCGTCAACGAATGTTAATTCTATAAAAGTTGTGGCACAAAAATGTGATTTTATGGATCAATATTTAAAGCGCAATTCCTTAAGAATTATTGGTATTCCTAAGAGAAAAGATGAAAAGATTTTAGATGACGTCATAATCTTTTTAATAACAAACTTAATATTACCATATAGATAGATATCGTTTATTTAACCACATTATATACAGGTTTGTACATTTGTAGGGCACAAAATCTTATAGTTAAAAATTTTATTTTTTTTTAAGTTCATCAGGGTTGATATATATATATATATATAAATATACAAAGCACAAATACAAATACATAAGCTATAATGTACATAGTATATCCGTATAAATAAAAACACATATATGACAAACCAGTGTATATACAAACATATATACACATATGCACATACATATACGCGTGCACATACATACACATATACACACATGCATGCAACATATACACACATATACATACACACATACATACACACACACACACGTACATATACACACATACATACACCTATGAACACACATAAAACAAAATTAAACTAATTAACAAATTTAAACTAAATATCGGGTAGTTCTGCTCCATATCAATATAATAAATACAATGCGATTTTAAATGGGTAATCTTTTACCATCCATTATTATTTATCAATTTCTTGTTTATTAGAGTGATGCCCGTAAACAATCTTCAATTGAATAAAAACAATGTTTTAATATAATACTTCTAACATTGTTTTTAAAACGATTTAAATTTAGTGACTTTACTTCAGGGGGTAGTTTAGTATACAAATTAAAATTTAATGAATTACTTTCAGACTTTTTTAGCCTAAAACGAGGTATCCTTAGTAAATTTGCAGATCTTGTACTATAGTTGTGTAAATCAGAGTGGGTATCAAAACTACTGACGTTTTTATGTATTTCAATTGGAGAGAAGTATATATGTAAAGATGGTAAAGGCATTATACCGAATTTTAAGAATAGTGGTTGGCAGTGTTCCCTATTATTATTAATTCCACTGATTACTCTGACAGCTCTCTTTTGAAGACGAAAAATTCTTATGGCATGACTTGAATTACCTCATAAGGTTACTGCATAAGAAATACGCGAATGAAACAATGCAAAATATGCAGAAAGTAGTGTGTTGAAACCCAATACCAACTTCAATTTGCGTAATAAGAAAATTACACTTGTAAGTGTTTTCCCAAAATAGTCAACATTACTATTCCAATTTAAATTGTCATCTAATATAACCCCAACAACTTAACGCTTTCTCTCTTGGTGATGCTATGATTCGAAGATACAACAAGTTTCTGTGATTTATCATCGTTTAGATTAAGTTTTTACCCTTCAATCTTTAATATTTTTTTCTTGAAATTCAGCGTACCAATTTTTTTATATTTTCGCTTCCTTGGGTTTTTTCTTCAGTTTATCTCTGAATCACCCTGTATCTAATGATCAAAGATATTCTTTTTATTTTAACTATTTTATTTGTAATATTGTGCAAAACACAGTCTAATATTACATATTAAAAGGATGACCTCTACGTCTGTACTATCCTTAGTAGTATTTAACTCAAATTTAGATACGAAGTCTTGAACTTTCACAGCATGATGTAACATTTTATTTCTGAGGGCTTTTACAAATTTTGTCGATGTAGCTATGTAGGAAGGTAGATGTAATTAATTTGCCCTTATCGCAGCCAGGTTCTGCTGGATTATTGCTCTGCTTATATTCCTTGTTTTCTCGTTATTCCGAAGTGGAGCTTTAAATGTGATTTGTTTTGTTTAAAGTTCTTGTGATACATTACTACCCTATGCACTACTAATATGAAATATACAAAACTAATTATTTAGCAAAAAAAACCGACTTTATATGTTCTTATCATTTTTCAAAAAAATTTTGTTTTTAATTCGTATACCGTATTTATTTCTTAAAGTACGTGTATAGAATTAAATGTCAACTTTTACACACATTTTAACACTTTTTTAACGTCCAGTCTAACAGGAAGTGACGCCATTGATTTTTATTTGAACGATAAATTTTCTCGATATTCTATTAAATGTTAACATTCTGTATACTTCCATTTTTTGTTATTTAAAATCGATTAAAAAATAACAGAGATTCAGGCAATTGTTTAATTTTCCCTAATTGGCCATGAACTGTGACTGTGCCATAAATTGTTTATCCATTGTCAATTAGAAGTAGGTCATGAAATTTATTTTAAAAATAAAAAATATGTGATGTGGTCGTTGTAATGATGTAAAACATGTTTTGCAAATATTTTACAATTTGTTTAAAATATAACTTGGGTAGGCACACAACTTTTTCAACTTTTCTCGCAAATTTCAACCTCAATTTTTTTTCTGCGAAACTTCTTACTGCTGCTTGTAAAATTTTTCGTTAAAATATTTCTGTGGTCAAATTTAATTGTGCTTTAACAAAAATATTAAACAAAAAAAAATTAAACTGGATATATTGTTGTTCGAATCAGCAACTAGCTATTGAGCTTAAACTACAAAAATGTTTACTAATACAATATGAGTTATTTAAATATTAGTACCCAACAGAGTTCATTATTTTTTAGGATTTTATATTTTACAATCATGTTGTCCTACAAAAATACGTGCCAGTTTGACATGAAAAAATATCTCAGCTGAGTTTAGGGTAGCCATAATTCAAGTTTTCAGCCGAATGATAATTGGTTCATTTGGAACAGAACTGATTTTATGTAGTAAATTTTCATTGTTACAACTTATAGCCATACATACTAGCTGACCCGCGAGGATTGCAAAATGTGCCACCTAAGCCGTTATTTTTTTAAGAACGTGTTTAATTTTATGTCATCATTTACAATATAATTTTAATTTTTTCTATCTAGAATGTTAAATTTAAAATGATACCTCCTTAGCTCAGCTAGTTCATTTATAAAGGCCTCCCAACTATGAAAATTAAACAATTTGCCTTAAATACAATCAATTTAAGGTCCTTAATGAAAAACAATCAATTTTCCATTGCTATATTTTAGGGTGATTGAACGTTGACTTTTTTAGTTCTTGTCTCTGCATTTTCTTGGACTGCTAACCATTGCACAACAGGACAATATGGCAGGATACCGTATAGCCAGACTCTTGATTGACTGACTTTAGACAGAACAAATGTTCATTGTTAAAAATTCAGAAAGCATTGCAGTTGATTTTGTAGAATTTTGCAAGAAATATATGTTTTTATGAAAATTTAATATACAGCATTCACGTTTTTTTTTACAATATAGGAATAATAATTATTGTACTTCCACACCAACTGGGAAAATACATTTGGAAAGCTACCACAAAAAATAACTTCTTTCCTAAATCTTCCAGCGGCATCTTCTCACATAGGCTATTGTTTTAGATGTACCTTTGTATCTTTACCCGCTGACGCAGGAGCAGTTATAGATGTCCTCAAGCGCCATGGTGAATGAAATTCCTCAACTGTAGCTGAAGGGTATGTTGAAAGATTAATTACTAATAACTAGAGCTGTCCGAGGTCACCTGGCCGCCAGAGCCGTCATATGACTCATATGTTTACATCATATCATAATACTTGAATAAGTATATTAAATGGAAATAAATTTTAACAATAATGTTACATTTTATAAAAATTTGTATAAAACTCACCCTTTTAAACAGATTTATGAAGTAGTTTGGTTGTCGTCATCACAAAGTGGGGAAGATCTATAGTATAATAGCATCAGGTATGTTTCTACAGCTGTCTCTGTCAGCGATGTTCGCTTTGGTGAAAAAATATGTTTGTATTTTGAAAATGACCGTTCGACATCTACGGATGTAATACAGGCATAAGTAAAACAATCTGTGAACTCACTTAACGAAGTTGTAGATGCACCATTACACATTTGTCTTAATTTGCTAAAATCAGGATCTTTCTGTAATACACTCTCGAATTTGTCACTAACGCGATTATTTTTGGCGTCATTTATAGCCTGTAGCTGTGTTTTTACGTCGTCCACTATTTGCAGCGATTCCACTAACGACAACGAACTATTTTGCAATTTTTCTATTGCGTCGTGTAGTCCCCTATAATTGTTATTAATACTTTTTAAATCTGTTTCAAGGGAAACGCCTTGAAAGCTTGTCTGGCTTTCCCTAATAGCTGCAGCCTCGTTAGGGTTGAACTGTAGTATCACAGCTTTTATTTGTTGAAAATATTCAGCATAATAAAAAGCCGTGGAAATGTTGGTTTAAGAGGGTCCAGTACACGTACTATAATATTTAAAATAGAATTTTTTTTACAATCTGTCGTCTCGTCAATACATAACCAGAGCCGTGTATTTTTTAATCCACATTTAATCCTATTTATAATGTCTTCACGAACAGCTGGAATATATCTACATAACGATGTACGACTTGGTAAGTTCACCTGGGGATTGTATTTATTCCAAAAGTCCCGAAAAGGTTGTTTATCCAGTATGTGTAGCGGAATATTACAGGCTATTAACATTAACAATAAATCAAACATAAACTGAGTGTCAAAGGCATGCCATTTTTTTATTTTGATGTTGCACGTTATTGATATGACGACGACAACGTTTTGTCCAGCACATTAAGTCTTGATTGAAACTTTACAAATTATTTTGCATAAATTTATTCACTGTGTCCGCGTACGGTCGTTTTTTACCCTTTGGCGCGTTTGACATTATGTATAATTTATAGGTACAACCTCACGCATTAACCTTTCAAATAAAACTGCAGCGTAAATCACTTCTAAATCGGCACGTGTGACGACAGCGCAAGACCGTGGCTGTACTCCAGGCACATCGGACAGCTCTACTAATAACAAAGAAAGTATTGCTGAAATAATTTTTGGACATAAACAATAATACAACCATGAATAATACATTATAGGCGTCTACGAGTATTACAGGTTGCACGGCCTCTTCCATTCATTCAATGGAATCAGCAAATATTTCGTAAAAGATTATTTTATCTTGTTAGTAGAATAATAATGTTAATAGAAAACGAACTTCAATTCAAAATAAATTAAATAAAAAAAATCGTTTCTATGATAACACTTGTTTATTTGTCATTTAATCCTCGGAGGATTAAATTAATTTGTAACCCCCTGGGATTAAATATGTCAATTTAATCTTCGAAAAAAGGGAATACGGCAACAACTTTATTCTCGAAAGTACATAAAAATCTTCATTTTATTAAATTTACAGTGTTCGCAAGTAATGCACTTCTGAGTATGTTATTTTAACTGATTAACTGAAAAAAACTCTAAATAAAACTATTTTTACAGTTGAGTCACTGTTACTAATTTTGGCCAATAAATAAGGGTTTTTATACCACAGTGCACAGGGGTATTGGACATAATAATAATAATAATAATTTATTGGTCAACGGTAGATACATATTATACATACATGACAAGTTAAAAAACTAGAGTAAAATCTAAAAAAAGGAAGAAAAAATGTATATAAATAAATAAACACAGACAACCAACAGTATTATGATAAATAACTAAAGATACATACAACATATATGTCTAAGTCATAAATAAGTATTATGTAGCACTATATAATATACTACATTTTCACATAGAAAAATTGTTAAAAGGAATTAAAAAATAACAAATAAATATAAATTAGAAATACATAACATTATTTTTCATCAATAAAATCAGATACACTATAATAGCCTTTATTTGATAGATATTCTTTTAGCTTAATTTAACGTTGTATAAGGTAACATAATTATAGACTGGTGATGGTTTAAATGTGCTCATATGGTGACTCAAGAGATCACCATGTCTCGTCGAATAATTGTGTAAAGTTGATCTTTTTTTAAAGAGATTTAAATTATTCTTTGCAAATATTAAGCATTTCAAAATATTAATACATGGTGTTGTGAGAATGCGTTTTTCTTTAAATATGTCTCTACAAGTTACTTTAATTTTTAAATCAAAGATTAACCTCATAATTGTTTTTTACAATGAATTCCATAACTTCTTTGCTTGTTGTAGTAGGGATGTCTGATACAGTAATATATGGCAGAGGCGATGGTTGCTATTTCCTGTCAAGTAGCATGGATATAAGTCGCTTGTTATGGTATCAGCGACGCACTCCTGCTGAACAATCACCGTGAAAATAACGATAACAAAAAATGAGACTACCAATAATACAACAATCCTATAGAGATATGTGAACTCGCTGAGTCACCGACAATAATTCTTACGTCTCAATTTTGTTAAAATTAATCACTAGTGTTTTGTTTCTTCCATTATACGGCTCTATCAGATGTTAATAATATGAATGGAATTTAATGAAAGGGAATGACATTCAATCAAGTCCTTTTATTACCATGAGCAGTCAACATTTTAGAGTAATTTGTGAGTTAACAGAATATTCAGACAAGTATCATTAAATTAGTACAGCAGTTAAATAAACATTGTCATTTTAATTGGACTTAATTGGAGTACTGCGATAATTTTTACAGTTAAACTCTGATTATTTGAAATACTGATACAAGTAGAATCCTGAAATAAAGTCACAAGTATGATTTTACAGTTTCATTATTTGTTAATAATAATTATTAATAAAATTTAAGAGAAATTATCTAGTCTAAAAAGACCTACGTTTAAATAATTTTTAGCAATTCTTTCACACATATTTTCAAATGAAAGAGATTGAGGTCGATTTTCGAGAGAGTTATTGTTGTGAAAGAGCTTTGATTATGTGATAAATCAATGTTTTATCAGTGACTCCAGGATCAGTGACCAATATAATTTTCTTGAATTGAAACCGTGCCTCTAAAACGGAGATAGGAATTGTTGGAAAAATTGTAACTATATGGACTAAATGGAGGAGGATTGACAATCTTGAACTGTGGCTGAAACTATATGTAAGAACACATCATAACGCAGTGGAAATGCTTAAGGAACGTCAGTCCAGTAGTTCGATAATAATTAAAAAAAATTAGTTAATTGTTTACGAAGAGCAACTCATATTCTACGTATTGCAGTAGCAACTGATTAATTCTACACGCTGAATCTGAGTATTAAAGACACGCTATGCAGAGTACGAGCTATGCATGTAATATGAAGCAATTAAGTGTACAGTGCACGGAGTCAGAAATAAGCGATGTCACTTCTAGGTACACAGCAGTTGCAGAAAATTAATTAAATAAGTTTATTCAAGATATGCAAATACATAGCTAGATATTAATAATGCACTAATGACATTTAAACCTACTGAGGGCCAATTTCATATACTATTACATTTATTTGGTAGTTCATTTCTTATGGTGCGATTCAATAACTATTTCCATAGAATTTATCTACCAAATAAATTTCTCAAAGTTGATAGAAAAACGGGTTTAATGAGTTTTTATTATAGTTAAAATAATTAAATTTGTATATAACCTCTATTTTGGAAAAATATAAATTCAATTCTGGAATACTACTGAATTTTTATTAATCGGAACATTTTTGATAGAAAAAATTTGCTTTGATATAGGGATGGCGTTTATGAATCGACCTTTTAGATGATCGAACTTTTCTAGAGGAAATGATCGGGTTTTGGATTGACCTTTTCATTACCGATTTAATCGGGAATCCATCCTTTTCATTTGAAATCGATTGCTTTTTCGTATGAACCGTAGAGAAAATTATCATTAGAAATATATTATAGATAAATTCCTCAGAACATAAAACTGCTTATCGAAGTATTTTCACCCAGATCCTTCTAGCGTGGAGAAGCTTAATCGATAATTTGGTTTATATTTCTTTGGTCATTTGTTAAGTTTTTTATTGTGCTTTTGTTTTTGTTCAATAGTCTTCTTCACATCAGTGTTTCTAATTTTTGGTAAATACAGTATTTACCATTGTATTGCATTTAGATCTATTCACTTTTAGTGATTTTATAAGGTGTAATTTTGTTGGCTTGTTTATATAAAGGATCGACTTTTTAACTGTCTTGTAAATCGATATTGGTTTAAATCAATATTTAGGGCTCCAATTTGATTCGATCCTGAGAATCGAGCTTTTCAAAAAAGATCGCCATCCCTACTTTGATATAATGAAAACTATATTAAAAGAAAGCATTTTAATAATAACCATTAATAATCTTATTGCATATAAACAAATTATTTTTTTTGCAGATTTTTAAGAAATACTAAATAAGGTCGATTTTACTTAGTACATCCTAGGATTTCTGTTAGTAACACATTATAATTAAATAAAGCCCAATAAATTTAACAATTTTATTAGTGAAGCAGAATAGGTCATTGTTTTGCGTTGCATGCAAGGATACTAAAGATTATCCTAGAAATAGAAAAATAACTACTACATACTAAATGACTTGATAAGTCTGATATAAACCATATTTAGGACTATAAAAATGTATTTGTGGGAGTTCATAATGCACCAACGGGACATATTCAGTGTTAAACTAACAAGCTGTATAAATCAAGTAGGCAAAATAATCGATTATCTTTCACACCATTATAGGCGAAAATTCTCAAAGGCAAAATTACAGCGACAGTGTAAAACCAATAGGGAGCTAAGTGGCTGATTTGCGGCAATACAATGGTCTCACGGATTAGATGCCCAATTCACGATAGACCACAGCACTGTCCGATATCCAGAATGGCATAAACACTACTATTCGACTAACCGCATTTACACGGTCGTCCAATCACCTAGAGAGTAGACGACTAAATGCAGATCAGTTAATTGTTTGATAATTGTCTGTAATTATGATTTAGTTGTTAGAGCAATTTTAATCACCATTACTAAAGCCGATTAATCTCTGGTGATTTCAAACTAATTACGTAATTACCGTAGTCAACATTTATGTTTTATTAATATCTCTTTATCATCTGTTTCGCTGAATTGTTATCATCTTTGTTGTACTGACTATGTCAGTCACACTGAAGAAGTCGCTGAACTCAGAGATCAGAAAAAGTTATATGCAACTATGTATATACAGTATGTGTATTAAATTATTAGACTTGGGTCTCTTAAATGGCAACGTTTCAATGTAAGTCAGAGGGAGATAAGCCGTCGCTGGTCAGCGGTCAGCGTTAGCAGAGTAGTGACTTCGTTTTCCATCTATACTAGTTCCAATAAGTGTAGTCAGTAAAGGAATGCATGTTGCGGCTCTAATAGTGAAGCGGCACGTACTTTAGAATACGTATAACATAGACCACCGGCTGTCGTATATGTGCCGCTATACTCTTCATAGCCCTAATTGGCATTCCTTTGACTACATGCATTAGAAGTACTATAGCTGTCGTGCAGTGAATAGTGCACACTACGCACGATACGATGACAAATTTCAGCCTCCCTTCAATGTACTATGTCTAATACACACAATTCCGGACATTTTAGCACTTCAATGTATTAATTCATCCATTCTGGTGATGCACCATTATCGTAAACGGCATATATGTTATTTTGGTCATTAAAATTACATATCACACAAAATAAAATAGAATACAACTTAAACGACACAAGAAGGTGACTTCTTCACTCCTCTAACTTAATAAACGAAGCGAGTCTATTATATTACGTCATTCTACTATTACTACCTGATATACCAGTGCTGCTGTAGTTCGATACTTTACAAGAAAACCACCAAAGAACGGAACCGTTACTTTTTATTTAATACACTAAGAGAAAAATTTAAATTTAGTTGATTTAGTTGGGCGCCATTGCTATCCTTTACTCCTCAACCCCTTATCTTAGAGGGTAAGGTATGTGATCACAAAACTACTGGGCGTAGGGATGTAGCAAGTCGAAACACTACTTAGTCCGGATAAGTTAATAAGTATCACGACAAAATAGAACTAGTGCAGAACTCGACGTTTGCACCCAGTTTATCTGAATCTTAATACAATTAATTAATTACTCTACTTAAACTTTAACTTGCCATGATTTATTCGTTCTTGTTTAAAATCAAATATCAAACTCAACAACTATGAAACAGACAATATTCATAGAAATTTCATAAAAGAGAATACACATATCAAAAATATTTACATTGCCTCAAATGCTAATAATTACAGTACGTACCAGAGATTAAGAAAAGGTTTAATACCCAAAATGTGGCCACATTGAAGGTTCACAGCGTATTTATTTTGTGACAACACATGAGGTTAAGGTTATTGTTATCAATGTTATCATACATAAACTAAATAAAATGGGGTTGATATTCCCTTATCATAAAATTAAAAAAATATAGTTATCAGCTACTAGCGGCACATAAAGGTAGATACTCATCATTTCATCTACACTAAACTCTTCCTCATCCTCTTTTCCCTAGACTTGGAATTCACACAGCACTCAGGTAGGTACGTAGGCTCTTCAGTTTTAATCGTGCGAAATAATGACAGAGTCCGCCTCTGACGTGCAGAATGATACAGACTTCGCATTCAGGCTTGCAGAACGATACAAACTTCGTCCCAGGCGTGCAGAACGATGCAGGCGTGCATTCTAAACAAATACGTTTATATTACACTCTTATCGAACTGGAAACCTACTGGAAACTCAGTAATGTACTTCTATATAAAACAAAAACAATAACTATTATTTTACGAACTATTTACCTACTTACTTCAAGCGTTTATTAAAACCAGCCTAGAAAATAAAAAAAATGAACGTGCCATTTTATGAAGAACAAAATGTCTATGTGACATCTTTCCAAACATCGCAATTATAACCTATTTCCAGCAAAAGTTCCCTTCTAGAATAACACTAACGCATTCTATACTGCGTCTTAAACAAACTTAAATTTGAGAATAAATTCCTGATATACGTATCGGATGGCCGTAGATCAGTCTTATGGAAATTATCCTTTACGATCTGGTAGCCGGCGCGTATTCTACAATGAACGACGAAATACCGAAAGGGTGATGACAATACCTTGCGCAGTGGAATACAGAACTAAAGGTATTATTGGTTGTCTAATAAGCTCGGTTATATTTTTAGCACTAAAAACCAAATAAAGAGCAAGGTTTGCGAGGTATAGTTTTATGAGATTTTGGAATGTAACACTTTGATTTAAAATTCAACATCCTACAATAAAAGGCACGTTAGGGTTACCAACCATACTGTTTAAAGAGTACATGTACTCTTTTGGAGACAAATATTAAGTACTCTTACTTTTCTGTTTTAAGCCCAAATGTACCCTTTTTCGGTTAATAACAACAAGCTCAAATCAACATAAAACGAGTTACATCATACATCCAGTCAGATGCTTATAATTTCCTATACTATCTCATAGTTCACAATCGGTACTTATATAAAGTAAATTCTAGTGTTAGTGTAGAATTTTCTAATAGCAACTCTACCTAATTATCACGCTCTTATATTCAGGTAAGATTATAACCACAGAATGTTGATATTTTTGTCGGAACTAAATTGGATAAAGATGTAAGAAAACATCAATTTCTCATTAAGTCAACGTTTCGACCATATTTATTGTCTTCTTCAGGACTATAACAAATATTTTCTATATAATTTAGTAAATCTATTAGATAAAAATGTACTTAAAATTTTTTAAAAAGAAATGCTAATATTTTAAGAAAAATTAAACATTTCAGAAATTCCCTAAGCCCACTTACATATATCAATAAAAAAAGTTAACAATTAATGTAAAAACATTAAAAATATATATTAACTATAATATTTAAAAAAATATATCAGTCATGCATACCTAATGAGAGGTATTTGGTTCTTGTCAACACAATCATCGTCAAATATTGTAAAAAAAATAAAATAAAATAGCATAAATTATATAGAATTCCAGAGAAAATATTTGTAGTGTAGTTAGTACAAAGATTTGAACATTAATAGATATTTATTAAAGAAATTTTGAAAAAAAAAAACAATGAAAATTCGTTCTGTAAAAAACATTATTATTATTTATTCATATACTTATCAGTTAAGAAGTCAGTGAAAAAAATACGTCTGTAAACTAAAATTGAAAATAAAGAATCAATTTGGTGTTCATTTATATATACAGGGATGGTTATAATTTTGTATATTACTTCCTCACCCCTCAAAGTGAGAAAGGTATGTACGATTCATGAAAATAATTTTGAAAATTTTTATTGCATTTCTGGACGAATCTCGACGAATTATGACGATACACAAAATGTTAGACAAAAAAAATTTTCTATCTGTCTGGTTCGCGATAGCAGCTACAGTTTTTGAGATAAAGCTTTCAAATTTGGTACACATATTCTAGAGGTCAAGGAAGAGATTGAGTTCGTTGATGAGCAAAATCGGTTCTTAAAATTTGAAATGTCAAAAAAATTATTAGACATTTTTGAAACGTCAATTTGAAATGTCAAACATTTTTTTTTTCAATTAAAATTTTAAAATATTAGTGACATTTCACTAATGTGACTTTTTTGAAACGTCAATTTGAAATGTCAAAAACAATATTAGTGACATTCCAACAATGTGACTTTTTGAAACGTCAAAAATTACTTTTATTATAAACTCCACCACACGTCAAGTTTTACTACGGTGAGGAAGTTCTGATCCCTAAATAATTGGCAGCGGTTTTTTTCTATTAAGTTGTTATAAATTCTGCTAAAATTTTTGTAGTCTGTTTTTTTATTGACAGTATTACTGTGTCTGTTGATAAAAAGTATCATTTCGCTAATTAATCGTTTTTTGTAACTTTGTTCGTTGTCCAAAATTTTAATATCATCGAATTGAAAATCATGATTTAACTCAAAATGGTGTGTTGCAAGAGCGGTTTTTTCTGTTCTGTTAATACGTCTTGCATTGCACGAGTATTTATGTTCTTTAATCCGAGTTTTTAATAACTGTTTTGTTTGTCCAATATATACTGTCCCACAGCTGCAAGGAATTTTATATACTAAATATTGATTTATACTCAAACAATAATTTGTCCTTCATTGTCGAGTATAAGTTTCGCACTTTTTTTAATGTGACAAAAAACTATTTGTAATATCAGTCATTGCTTAGTCAAGAAAAAACCCAATTTTATAATTTTAAAAGAATGTTTTGGTTACCTGTTATACTTTCTTTAGACTTAGTGGGATTGAGGCCAATAATTAAAACACCAAAAATTTTTTTTTTAAAGTCGACATTTCAAAATAATTTATTTCATGTAAGAGTAACAGTAGTTTTGTGTATAATTGTTATCAGTTTAATGTTTTTATTTACTATTTTCATTATTTTGACAACAACAAATGATATTAAATTGTCCTGAAGATGAAATAAATAATTTCCACACGCCGTCGTTTTTAAAAAACAGTTTGTTGTTTTAATTATTGGCTTCAATCCCACTAAGTCTAAGGTAAGTATACATATACCGGGTGTAACAGGATCATGGTACACCCCCCTTTTCTGCTTTAGTTTTGAAGATAGTTGATTGAAATTTGGGATATCTTATATACATAATAAACAGCACTTTTGGCATACAAGTGATTTTTTTTCATTTCCGGTTTCGCTGGAAGTGACATTAATTTCGATTTTTAAATAGAGAACCCTGTACATTATTGCATTTTTGAATTCTGCATAATTTTCTGAATCCAACGATACCAAATAAGTGACATTTCAAACGTCAATATTTTTTATAATATAATTTTTAGTTTTCCATTTAAGTGTGCCATGACGATTCCGATTTATTCTAAATGACCCGTGTAATGTTAGAAAAATCGAAATCCCGTCAAAAATACTAAATTACGTGATTTATGAGCAAATAAAGTTCATCAAAATGATTTTTGAGACAAAATTCAAATTTTTCAAATGGAACCAGATTGGTACCGTCATTTATCAGTACTATTAATAAGGAATTTATTCATATGTCGTATTAAAATGTGCGAAAATACATACAAAATTACAGCTAAAAGAAAATAAGAAAATACAATTTTGTTCCAATTAAATGTTTAGAAATAACTAACTAAAGGTGGCTTTGAAAACAATGAAATATTTAGCTTGTCAAACATTTGTTGGTTTACTAGTGCTTTTATTGTGTCTTTAATTTAATTGTTTAAAACTCTTGTTAATTGTGGTTAAAATGCTGCAAATTTATACAAGATATGAAAAAGGGGACATGTTAATTATTTATGGGGAATGTAGAAAAATTCCATTGTGGCTAGACACCTTTATGCCGAACGATATCCTAATAGACAATGTCCAGCGAGAAATTATTTTAATCGTCTTAAAAATCAATTCCGAAGTGAGCCCAACAATGATCCCGAAGAAATTTGGCTCGAGTAGATGTTGATATGACTGTTTCTTTAAGACAAATTGAGTTTGAATTGGAAATCAGTCACCAAACAGTAAGCCGAATTTTGCACAAAAACCACTATAAATCTTTTAAATAACAATTGCACCAGCGCTTGTACGAAAATAATTACGAACATAGGATGAAATATTGCAATAGGATTTTGCAGAATAACGTGCAACCAAACAATGATTTTCTGGAAATGATTTTATTTTAGGACGAGTTTGGCTTTACAAATTTGGGATTATTTAACCAACAAAATACAAAATATTGGTCACAAGAAAATTAAAATTTATTACGGGAAGGTAACTTGCAAATGAGGTTCGGTTTCAATGTTTGGCTTGGAATAATTGGTAGTAGAATTGGTCCAATAATATTTGAAGGACCCCTGACTGGTGCCAGATACTTGAGATTTCTGCAAAATGAAATTGAGGACGGTTTAGCTGAATTACTTTTCCATTTACGACAAGGAAAGTATTTCCAACAAGATACCGCTCCTCCCCATAATTCAAGGATAGCAATTGATTACCTTCAACGGAGATTCGGAGAAAATATAATTTCGACGAATAGTCCTGTGAGGTGGCCTCCAAGGTCACCTGATTTAGCACCCCTTGATTTCTTTGTTTAGGGTCATTTAAAAAAATATTTTCTACACAACTGCCGTTACAACCCGTGAAGGCCTGGAGCTACGAGTAAGACGCGCAATTAATAGTATAACGGCCCAGCAATTGGCGAACGCTCTTCGAGAAACAGCTATGCGAGTTCAGAAGTGAATTGACTTTAATGGACAGCATTTTGAACAACTGTTGTAATGTTTTGTGTTCATTTTTTATATTCCAAAGCCACCTTATGTATAACAAGGTAATTAGAACAAAATTGTATTTTCTTATTTTCTTTTAGCTGTAACTTTGTGTTTATCGCACATTTTAATATGTTATATGAATAAATTACTTATTAATAGTACTAATAAATGGTACCAATATGGTTCTATTTGAAAAAATTGAGTTTGGTCCCAAAAACCATTTTGATGAACTTTATTTGCTCATCAATCACGTAATTTGGTATTTTTGACGGGATTTCGATTTTTCTAGCATTACACGGGTCTTTTAGAATAAATCGGAATCGTCATGGCACACTTGAATGGAAAACTAAAAATTATATTACAAAAAAATATTGACGTTTGAAATGTCACTTATTTGGTATCGTTGGATTTAGAAAATTATGCAGAATTCAAAAATGCAATAATATACAGGGTGTTCCATTTAAAAATCGAAAGTTAGTGTCACTTCCGATGAAACAGGAAGTGAAAATAATCACTTTTATATCAAAAAAGTGCTGTTTATTATATATACAAGATATCCCAAATTTCAATCAATTATCTTCAAAACTAAAGGAGAAAAGGGGGTGTACCATGATCCTGTTACACATAAGATAATTTAAAGTATTTTTTATTATTATTATTAGTTGTTGATTTGTCAAGGTTTCCTTACATTTTTATCCAATTTATATCCGACAAAAAATATCAACATATTGAGTAGCGGTGGATACGAAACTTTCATTGAATAGTATAACTTTTTTTTCAAATTTTTATTTCGTTATTAAAGTCTTTATTGGTTAACTGCTTCCAAATGCAAATTTTCCAATGAGTTGGAAAATATGTCCAATGTTAAAAAAAAACAAAATAGAGCATGGAGCTCTGTGAATTTTGTAACATAGTAGTTTCTTTCTCTCCAGCCAATTGATATTTTCCCATTCAGTTAGTGTAATTTTTAATTGAATTTATTTACACCTACTACTGCGATTCAAATATATTGAGCTCTCACTATGAACGTCTACGAAAAAATAACTAGACTACCAAATTAGACCAATTCTTTCTCTTTATAATGTATCAAAATTTTATGAAAATAGTTATTACAGTTTATGAAATATTGAATGATGATGTAAAAAATGTACCGAACTGAAATGAACCTTTCTGTACACTTGTTCTTTGTAAAAAGAAATGAGCTTTAATTATTCAGTTGTTAACAAAAATTTTGCTAATTGATACTATCATTATTATTAATAATATAATTAAAATATTTTCACATAAAAAAACAGTTGCACAGCAAATAGCGATTCTATTAATAAATTATAGTTTTATCAAAAATTAACGCAATACCACACGAAAAACATAATCGGTGTAGGAGAAATTCGAAAGTTTTCGTTTATTTATTTATTTTTTCAAATTTCTTGGAACTTTAATTGAGATTTTTTATACACTGATTCTCCAGACATTGGAACCTATTTGTTGTAAAAAAAAACATTCTTACAAATTAATTCGTTATACAATGATGCCAGAAAACATTTTTAAAATTTTTCTTTTTTTAATTTTTTAACTTGGTAAGTCCAAAACATAAATTAAAACTATTACATTACGGCTGCACTCTACGGATCTGCTAGCAACAGCACACTAAATGAGATAGATATTATACAAAATAAATCGCTTCGGATATGTATTGGTGCCATGAACTCCTCACCTACTGAACCTTTACGAGTTGAGTCCAAAGAACCACCTCTTTTCCTTAGAAGGCAATTTATTTCCGAAAAATATATTCTAAATTCTATAAAAAATATCCTACTGGAATAGATAAAATACATAACTTAAATATCCTAGATCTCACTGATAAATTCTGGGAAAAGAAAAATTCCCCTCCCCTTTGCATAGGATATCGAGCAGTATTGGACATTTCAAGAAATTTAAAAAAAATTTCATCTCTTCCCTCAGCTTGACTATTTTGACCTAATAAGTAAGGCAAATACCTTTTTCCCATACTATTCAGAAACCCCAGCAGTAAGTTATATTATACTTCAAAATGAGTTGGAAAGATACTCTGATTTTACCCACATTTATAAAGATGCTTCCAAATCTAATCACGGAACAGGTTGTGCTTTCCTAATACCCAACTCTAGTGTACATTTCAAATTTAAACTTTCTCACGAAACGTCAATTTTCTCCGCAGAGGCTTATGCTATTGTTAAGTCCTTAGAACATATAGAAAACAAACAAATTGAAAGGTCAATTATACTAAGCGACTACAGATCAATACTTTTGGCAATAAACAATACGTACAAACCAGTATCGTACAGGTGTCATCCTTTTATTAAATATATTAAACACTATAATTACTTGCTAAAAACATCTGGTATTGAAATACACTATATATGGTTTAAAGCTCACTCTGGCATAAAACACAACGAAGAAGTCCACTTATTGACAAAAGACAGTGTTGCGAACTGAACCACCGTAGACGGTCTGTGTTTACAGGATTGTATAAATGTGAGTAAAGTAGGTGTAAATAAAAAATGGTCCTCTCATTGGCAAGAATATTGTTTTACTACACCTAGCAGATATATCCAAATCCAAACTGAAATTTCCTATGAACCTTGGTACTATTGCTTACAAACTTCTAGGAGGTACATCACAACTATTATCAGGCTGAGATTTGGACATGGCTGTTACCCCAAGCATTTAAACAAAATAGGAATTTTACCAACTAATTTATGCGAACCCTGTAATGCTGTGGTCGACCTAGATCATATATTTTTCTGTTGTGATAAACGCAAACCTGGCCGGGATCAACTTTATGCAGACATTCTGAAGCTAAATATTCAAATGCCAGTGAACGTCTTAGATTTATTATCATTAAATAGCGACAGAGAATTTAAAATTGTATTAGTTTCGTATCCTACTATGTCTTTCCTTTGTTTGGTTACCCATTCCTTACTTACCGCAGTCTATGCTAGTTTGTCTTACAATAAAAGGCCCTGAAAGACTCCTAAGCGAGAAGAATGTGCATATGTCCCTCCTTTGGATTTTCTTTTCCTTTTTCAAAAAAAAACAATAATAAATTGTGGTTAGGATTAGGTTCATAGTTGGTAGTTTATGCGTTGTGGAGTAATCCGTTTTAGAATCTTTATAACTTTGTTAAATAGTAAAAATATAGTAACTTGCGCCTGGCTGTATGGATTTTATCCCAATGCCATTTAATAAAAAAAAAAAAACTATTACAGAATATAAACAGGTGTCCAAGCAATAAAACCTAATTTTTCCAAAATTTTAGCCTTAGTTTTTTTGTAATTTGAATTGCATAGTAGTATAGGTATTTTGTTATGAATATAAAAAAAATATTGTTATCATAATATGTATATATAATGTATTACGAGTATGTCATTGGATCATTTCTGATTTGTACTTTATTCTGTGTCACCCAAGTTGGTAACCCTACATATAGCTTACTAATAAAAATACTTTTTGATTTAAAGTTATTATATTTTTTTGAGTCCTTTCAACTCTTGTATAGAGAATTAACTGTTTCCAGTAAAACGCAATAAAGCAACTTTTTGATTTAGCAGATAGGAATAAATTCCATACCGATTCACAGTGGACGGAAACGCCAAAAAGCTGGCCAAAATCAAAAAAATGAAGATTTTTTTTTTTTGAAATGGAAACATTTTAAATCGTTGTAGTGGTGCCCCTAGCATTAGAAACCACCGTTAATACCGGTCCGGGTTCACTACCTGACTGAGGAAATTACTTATTGTGCGACCGTGCAGCGCGTCACTCGGCAGCTCGCAACGCTTCAAAAATCGATAAATTTTGTCTGCAGCGTAAAAATTCTCAAAGTGCAGTTTTCTGTGTCATAAAAATGGATTCTGCATCAGAAAGTAAGTACAATTAAAATATCTCAGTATCAGATCAGTTTATTTATATGGTAATTAGTAAATAATTATCGAAGTGGAGTGCATTTTTGTACATGCAACGATTCATAAACTCCACAAAAAAAGCCATAAGTTACGCGTTTGGTGATGGTTGGTCTTGAAACTTATTGGAATGTGTTCAATGAACATTTTTTTCGAAAGTGTATAAAAAATTAGCTGCATCTTTTTGCATCTTTGCGAGATATTGACCAAATTGTGCACGAATGCACGGATGCATGCACATTCGTCCACCATAAAGTGGGCTCCTTTTGAATGCAGAAACCGCACGGAAATTTGTTGACACTTACCCATGGTTTTGCATGCCAACTACTGTGCATAAAATTCTAATTCATGGCCATCAAATTATTAACTCCTTGATGCTTCCGATTGGTCAACTGTCGGAAGAAGCACAAGAGTCTTGCAATAAGGATATTAAAAAAATTTCGAGAAAATTTTGCAAGGAAATGTGACCATAGAGGACGTTTTTTTGCAGGCTTTTAATAACTTCAGATCCAATTATTTCTAGTTTGCGAAAACTCTCTAAGAAAAAATTGCATTCATTGTCTCCTGATGCGATAGAATTGCTTAATCCACTCTCCGTTGCGGAAGTCGATACAGATAGTAATTGAATAAAATTAATTTTCAAAGTCATTACACATTTTTATTCTATTCCCCAGATCCTAATTTTCCCGAAACAAATGAAACACATGAATTCGCTTCAATTCAATAATAATTTTTGAACTATGTATATATTTTTGACCGTAATTTTTTTTGAAATTCTATATGGGATTCTTCATCAGCGACCCAAAAAAACTGTATACGAAGTTTTGTAAAAATGCAGCGATAATTGGCGATTTTTGGTATGTTTTGGGGTGATTTCATGGCCGCCATTTTGTTTTTCAAAATTCAACTTCGGATTCTTGATCAGCGACACAAAAAACCCCTGTATGCACAATTTCAGTAAAATAGCTCAATGCCTTTATATTTTGGCCAGCTTTTCGGCGTTTCTGTCCACTGTGCGATTGTACAAAACGAAACTAATCCACACTCTGGTGCATATAAAGAAAAACATTACGTTAGTCATTATGTGGAAAGAAATATAGTTTTTTTTCACTATGCCTCTTCATAATAGTTTTTCTACAGTTTTTCTACAGTTGCCCCTCAATAATCAGGAGAGCGGTTAATAGATATTAACATTTTATTCAGGTTGAAACTCCACAGTACAACTAAAAGAACAAAATAAGTAGACAGTACACATTGAGCATTAAAATTAGGGACACATAAATGCATCAATTGTGTTTGTTTTGTCCATTCAACCAGATATTCGTACGATAATGAAAATCTAAATCCTTGATTCACATGTTGAATGCCCTAATGATAATCGATAAATTTAAAATTTGGGAAATATGTAGAATTCTCGAGTTGATTTGTAAAGAAACATTAATATATTTTTTTCATTATTCTTTCAATATACTACGAATTATTGTATTATATATTCAATGTTCTTACTATTAGCTATAATTTGTGATACTTTTGATTGCAAACAAAAATAAATAAGTTCTTATAATTAGTTCACATTTGTCTATTATTATGACTAAGTTGATGGAGTAAATTTTACTCACTATTGTTAGAGCCCATTAATTTTCTGGTAACTATAAGTAAGCATTAATAATTTGTGTAATTAGTGACGCCACCAAATATTTATATTTCCGTAGTACATGCTTTTACTAATTATTATTATTGATTGCTTTACAGGTCAACAATAGTTGTTAATTAAATTGTTTGGGATTGCTTCGAAATAATAAATAACATATTATCAATTAATAATAAAAGACAAATTTACGCAATGTTAAATTACTGACAATTATTACTATATTTTGGAAATAGTAATTATACCATTCTAAAGTTAATCTATTAAAAATTATTGCACTTGGACGGTATCAACAATTAATATGGTATGGTAACAAATTTATTTAAATCCCAAAATTTGTTCGTGTTTCTGTTTTCATGCAAGAGAAATTCATTATAATATTTTGGTAGCGAGCAAATATGGTAAAGTGTGTTTTCCTCGATTCATTAGACACCGTCAACTACCTAAGACTCTTTGTAAAATAATTCAAGAGCCAATAGAAATGCCCCAATGTCTTTTCTTCATGACTTTTTTGTCAGCTTTGGTGATGTACGTTTTTTAAAGTGCAAGGTTTAAATATTAATCTTGTTACTCTATATGATGCTCTTTTTGCCAGTACTTCCAACATACTTGTTTCTCCAAGACCTGGTTAGATTCACATATTCAGGAAAATGAAATAGTATATGAGAATTATGTGGTATTTAGATCAGACCGTGATAGGTCAGCTGCCGATTGCAGTCGCGGTGGCTGAGTAAATATTAATAGTCAGTTCATCATTTTAATCTTAGGAGATTTTAATTTACCGGGATATTACTCTCATTACTTTAATTCAATATCACCTGCTACTCAGATTCTTTTAAAATTTCAAAGCTTTTTTAATTTAAATAGTTTAATAACGATCACTTGTGTTCCCAAGAAACGTATAACTAAACGAAGTTGTCCTCCATGGTTTAATAGTGAGATCATAATGAGTATAAGAGAGAAGTACAAAACATGGCGGCTATATAAATCTGAAGGTAGCGGGGAATATTTGGAAAAATTTAGAGACCTATGGCGTAAAATAAAAACAGATATAGATATAGCGCATAAAAATTACAATAAACATTCAGAAGAAAATATTTCACAGAAACCTTCTGATTTTTGACGATATGTTAATTTTAAAAGAACTGTTTCTAATTTGCCCAAAAATATTAAATATAATGATGAAGTTATTTCTGATCCTTAGCAATTCATTTGCTGATTATTTTCAACAATCGTACTCTATTCTGGAAAATGTTGGTGATGGCTTTTACTTCGAAGCATTTAATAATTATTGTTTAAATATTTCTCAAGTTACAGAAGCCAAAACTGACTAGTGGTCTTGACAACATTCCATCTTTCGTGTCTGTAGTATTTGCAAAACCATTCTGTATACTTTTTAATTTATCTCTCCAATCATCAACATTCCCACAGTGTTGGAAACAATCCAAAATCATACCTGTCTTTAAGAAAGGAAATGAACACAGATTTCCACACGTAAAATATCAAATCACGAATCTCCGTCATGGCTTTTATAAGAGTCGACTGTTATTAATTTATTTTGTTTAACAGATCCAATTGATGATGGCAGTCAGGTTGATATTATCGATACGGATTTCTCCAAAGTTTTTGACAGACTAGACCAACAGTATTCTTCTACAAAAATTACATATTTTTGAATTTTCAGACCACCTTATTAATTACTTCTCATCTTACCTTGAGAATAGAACACAGTTAGTTTTCTACTGTGGCCGTAAGTCTGTCGAAGTTTTACCAACCTCGGGTGTCTCACAAGGATCGAATTTAGGCCCAGTTTTATTTAATATGTTTATCAATTGCTTTGTCACTGACATTATAGTGAATTGTTTTCTGTGTGCTGATAATTTAAAACTATTTTGTAAAATTTTATGCCTCGATGATTGTCTGGCATTACAACATAATTTAGTTGTAATTTATAACTGGTGCACTAAAAACAAATTGTTTCTGAATCCTTCAAAGTGTAATGTATTATGAGTAAAAACTAAACATAATACTATGACTTATTATTATGCACTTGAAAATAATTTGTTTTCAAGACCAGAGACATTCACTGACTTAGGGGTAGTTTTTGACGAAACACTGTCATTTACAAGTTATATTAATCAAATAATTAATAAATCTTTAGGATTTCGTATTAGAAATACTATTTACTTCAGTAATGTCTCTAGTCTCAAACTACTCTACATTTCTATTTTGAGGTCTAATTTAGAATATACCTCAATAATGGGCCCCACATTACAAGATACATATAGAAGGCTTAGAAGATATTCAACGTAGGTATTTAAATTATTCTACAATGAAAATAGATGGCTCATATCCACCTATCAGTTATCCTCAGTCTGCACTTATGTGTTAAGAATAGTTGCTTATATAGCCTTATGCCCTTAAATGCACGGTTGTAGAAATTCCAGAAGTTTTTTCTTTGACTTTTCTAATTACTCATAAACAAATCTAATTATTTTTTTATTCAGTAAGTATTTAATAATTAAATATAAAAATGTGTAATTTACTTAACTGTTCTTGATATCCATAAGCGTCGAAATGGGGTCTTGTGTACCCATTTAAAACAATATTTATACGGCAATGAATATATGAACGAAAAACAAAATTTTACATTTCTTGTATTCATTTTTGAGAAAGAAATTAAAAGTAAATTATTTAAGAAAATAAATGTATCTTGAAATGAGACAAAGCATATATTAAAAACTAACAAACAGGTGGGGAACTTTTCTGTACAAACAAAAGGATATCGAGAAAAATTTGAATGAAAGTTTGCTGAAGTTTTGAAGTCCAGAGAAGTTAGCGATTTCTGCTTAAGTTTTATACAAATAATTGAGACAGTAGTTTCTCCCGCATATAACGTATTTGAAATAAATTACAAAGTTGGTCTTCGTGGTACCGAACCGAATTATTCCTCGTTACTTTTTAGAAATAATCTTTGTGCTCCAAACTACATGTACCTAAAGATGGGGGAGGGATTGTACGAATACGCAAACCATTATAACTGAAAAATGTTTAATATCCCAATATAATCCAAATGTGTATTTTGTTTAATTTTAGTCAATTACCTAAAAGAAAGATAATTAGAATAAATTTAAAATTTATAGAAACATACGTTTTATTTTCAACAAAATTGCGTATCCTTAGGCGTACAATTAAAATTAGAGTCAATAAAAATAATAATGATAAAAGGAGCCTCTTTATTATATATTTGCGTTGATCTAACCAAAATCGTGATATTTTAAACAATACAATTTCAATAAAAATATCGCAATTACATAGAACGTTTTCTTTATCATGGTAATTTAATGAATACCCATGTGATTATATAAAATGTTTCACAAATTATATACTTTGTGAATAATGGACACAAATTGAATTTTTATACACTATTACAATAATAATTTATTTTCAAAAAATATAAAGGGCACTAATGATGCATTTGCAGTTGCAAATGTATAAAGGTAAATTGGTGAAGGATTTTTATCATTCTCTTCATTATACTAATCACTTTTTAACACAATATTAAACTTCACATTTATTTTAGTAACAGTTTTATTTTTATTTTTTGTTAAAAGTCGTAACTAAATTTTGTAACGAAGCTACTTGTTCTTCGATACCTTTAATTTGATTAGATTTTTAGTACACCACGTAATAGCAATTATTAGTAGTAAAATGTTAAATCAATTTGCAACTTATTGCATGAATTTACAAAGATTGCATAAGATAGGATATTTATTATTTAGACAGTTAATCATTTTTTTTTAAATAGCAAGACCACATTGAGTTAGAAAGATACATATTGGTCGATATGCTTCCCTATTTTTGCTTTCAAGGACATGGTTTAAATTTAGTGACAACTGAAAAAATTTGAGTTTTCAGTTGTCACTAATCTTAAACCATGTTCTTGAATGAAAAAATGTAGAAGCATCCCAATGAAAACACATTATTGTTTAAATGTTTATATAACGTTGAATAATATTATGTAAACGTTAATTAACGTTGTATAAACGTTTAGACAACCACATATTCTCACTGGGATGTCAGTTAATATGTATCTCACTAACTCAATGTGGTATTGTTATTTAAAATTAAAAGGAACAATTATTACCTGACTGAATGATTTTGAAGATGCCTATGTTATGCTACTTTTCGGAGTTCCCTATGATCTAGTGATGGGATAATTCGAATGAAAAATAATTGATCATTCGACTATTGAAATATCTCGAGATATCTCGAATACCCTTGTCATGAGAATTCGAATGATTTAGTTCTTAAACAGTGGTGTCTCCGACTGCCGATTGAATAATCGTCATTCGTTTCGGCAGCTCATCATTCAAATTTCAAAAACGTGATTTGAGCGATGAGATACGATGCGAGTACTAGTGCACTTGAAGTCATGTTAAGATTGTTTATGTTTAGTTGTTTACCCTTGGCGACTTTTTGGTTGTGATGATACTGCTGATCTACGGAATGTAGATGGCTATTGGCTGATGCGATGCCATTCGGAGTTGGATTGTCTTGAGTACAGAACCATATTGACTTACGTTAAAATTTATGATTTAAAATTGATAATTGTATAAAAATAATAGCCAACTTCCAGCCAAATCGATTATATATGATTATGAATAATTATGACTAAAGTTCACAAATGTCGCCGAGCCAAGCTATCGATGTCGGTTCCCCCACTTCTCGAGTTCTAACCATAATTCGAATTATCATTCGATTATTAAAGATATTCTAATAGCCGTTATTCTATTATTGAAATCATTCAATTATGCCCAGCACTAGTATGATCCGTGGTTCAGTTACAGCAGCTTCTGTTGTTTGATTCCTTAAAGTACCATCGTATTAATATAATTTCTTTCTAACACATCACGTCCTGTATATTTAAGCTGTGCCTGAAATTCTATCGGTGGCCTTATATTGTTCGATTCTCAAGGTATCGTCATATTAACATATATACCTTCTGTTGTTAGACTCCTCAATGTACTACCGTATTCGTATAATGCCTTCCTGACAGATCACGTCCCAATGTGCCTGTGATATGCCTGTCGTCCTGCCGGAGATCTTATGTTGTTCGACCCTCAAGGTAGCGTCGTATTAATATACGCAACTTTTATTGTTCGATTCCTTAAGGTAACCTGTTGCTAATCCATATGTTTCCTTATATGTGTACTATGCGCCAAGTACCAACCAATAACCAAGTCCCTGTAAATATAGATATAGTTTGCTTGAGTATAATTAGTATTTGTGTCCTCGTTTCTGGTACACGCACATTGCTTGCCGTAATCATCTTTGTTATGTTTCTTCTGAACGTTTAACCGGTTGCTATTTATACCGTTTTGTTAACCATTACATTCTGACACTGCATACCTGCTTGAATATATCACCCTGCATGTTCTGTAGTGCCATTAAGTGTAGATAAATTGTGTATATAGTACTTTGCAATAATAAATGTCAATATAGTGAAAGAAGTGTTATTGCTTTATTTAATTTTACTATTTTATCTCTGACCTCGGGTTAACTGCTCTAGACCCCTGAATATTTCCGTGTCTTCACTGTAGTTACCTGACCTTTATTACCCTGCAAATGGAGAAAAGTTGTGTTTTTATACTCTAAAACAGTGGTGTTCGATACCGTAATAAATGTTAACATACCGTTGTACTCTAGGATATCTTTATAACTCTATCTCCGCCTACATAAAGCACCTATCTGTGACCTTCCTTAACCATGAATAAAAGGAAATTTTATTGAACCAATGAATAAATAATTCTTAAGGAAATTGATATTTCTTATATACATATTTACTTTGTACTGCTTTGATATTATTAGTTCATTATTTGTATCTTTTAGTACTTTAAACATGTTATACATTATGTTACTTGTAAAAGCAGCTCCAATGTGCTGAACTCCGCCAATGTTTGGCAGTTAATAAAGATAATATTTATTCATTTTTTATGTATTTTATTTATCATTCCACACACCCAAAATATTTATACTTAAAATCTTATCGAATTTGGTCCATCCTGTACATTCAGTAATATTACAGTTCTACTTCAATTCTGCACCTCATGAGGATTTGTTATTAACTTAATCAAGGCGATAACACGTGCATGAATTGATTGTAACAGAAGCACAATATGCTTGTATTGTATTAAGCATATTTTATAATGATTTCGTTTTATATGTATTTGAAAAACAAGTTGAGAGTTATTCTTGTGCAATTTTATGTACCTGCTTTGCTTATTATTAAATTTTCGTATATGATAATTAAATTTTCATTATTTTATTGCTACCTACCCTACAACCATAGTTCGATTAGGAATATATATGTACCTATATGCTTGCTTATTCAAGCGAAAACAAATTAAACTTGAATTCAGAAATCGATGCACTTTAAACTTTACTTTAATTTTCGAAAAAGTCGAATTTAAGAATTGCTTGGAACTATCCATAGAATTGTGTCTGGCGTCGAAAAAATGACAGTAAAAAAAATAAGAAATAAATCTATTTTCTACATTCATACGAAAAATCTTCGGAAAAGTCAAAGTTTAATTTCAATTTAATCTTTTATATAGTAAATTTAAAAAATGAGATTATCATAGTCTGAGTGAAAAGAACAGAATTGTGCGTTATTTTTTTTTCGATAGTTCGTCGAGTGAAAACCATAAGGTTCTAAGCAAAAAATTGCTCAAAACTGAGATTTGTATTACAACCTACTGTATATATTTTTCTGCATTTTTCTGGCTAGGAAATTTTACTATTGAATGAAAGTCAGCGCCATAAACTTAATTTCCATGTGATCTTAATTAGGATCATGTAACTATTTGCTACAATTTATATTTTTCGTTACTCTTTAAAATCACAAACTGAAGATTATTTATTTTTATACGTTTTCTACCGTCTGTTTAATGAATAAAAGTTACCAACATTTATAACATATTTGTATTTTTTATACTAATGTATACTTTAGAGAGTCATATGATTCTAAGTACAAACGCAAAGGTTAATTAATTTTTCTACAATTTTCAAATATGCGAAAACGTACAATTTAAAAAAAAAAAAAATTAATAACTATAGCCATTTTGTGTCAGCTTCCATTGTTTCTCAGATATGATTTTCAAAATCTACATAAAAAGGCCTACCACTTTAGTATTTACCATTTTTTTCCTAATAATAAAAATAACGAAATTAGGAGGCGGGAATTCTCACGAAATCAGCCTGTAAATATTCTATAAACCAAGAACTGTCAAATTTATTATTATATTCTTTCTCGGTTTTTAGCTCTTTTTTCACTTGGATCGAAAGTGAATTAATAAGAAAATGGTGTTTCAATTAAATTACACAAGAGATCATTTACAGGATTCATTTTAAAATTTAAACGCACCGAGATTATTAACGCGAAAGAAAAGTTAACTAACACGCGTTCGCTAATCATTTAACTTCCATCCATATCGGCTATTAATATTGGAACCAAAATAGTCCAATAGGAAAAAAAGATACAAAGTTTTGCTGCTTGTGGATTACACACGTCAATTTGCGAAATCAAAAAAGTGCAAAAGTAGAAAGTGGTCCCTTCACCCCCAAAAAGTACCCCAAACGCACTCTTTCGTAGTTTTCGGCATTTTTATTAGAAACCGTTCGTCTAAAAAAAAATTTTATACTTATAAAAAATATTCTGTATAAAATTTACTACAAGAAAGGTTCTATTACCGATAAATGCAATGGATTCCGAGCAATTACCGATTGACATGAGGGGTGTCTAAGTTTAGACTAATATAGTAACTGTGTGGTCATAATACAATGGTATTGAATATTATCTGACAATTCCTCATAATTAGGGCTGTCAAAAATTTTCCGTGGGACAGTGGCGTACTCGAAATTAACTAATACGAGAAACAAAAAACGTTACAATGTATAACAATGCATGTAAAACTTACCCTCTTAACTAGCTTGATGAACTAGCTTGCTTATCACTAACTGGAGAAGATATGTAGCCATTTTGCAGTATCAGGTATGTTTCTATGGTTGTCTCCATGAGTGATGTTCGCTTTAGTGAAAATATATTCTTATATTTTAAAAACGGCCGTTCGACATCTACTGATGTAATACACGCATACGTAAAATAGTCTTTGAACGCACTTAACGGATCTGAGGCTGCACCATCACATATTTGTCTTAATTTGGTAAAACTGGTGTCTTTATTTAACATACTTGCGACCTTTTCGTTAACGCGCTAATTTGTTGCTACCTAGCGTGTAGCAGTAGATTTACCTCGTCCACTATTTGCAGTAACTCCGCTAACAACAACGCACTGTTTTCTAATTTTTTTATGCTTTCATGTAATGGTTTATAGTTCCTCGCAATATTTTTTAAAGCTGTTTCAACGGAAATATCTTCGATTTTGTCTTTCTTTCCTTAATAGCTGCAGCCTCATCTGGATTTAATTGTAGTACCACAGCTTTCATTTGTTGGAAATATTCAGCATAATAAAAAGCTGCCTGCAACCATGTTCCCCAACGTGAAGAATCGGCTGTGGTGGTTTAGGAATACCGGGACACTTGCTATGAAATGCATGGAGACGTATAGGAGATTCAAGAAACACTTTTTTTGTACTTGCTATTAATGCATCCACCTCTGGAAAACCTTTTCGAATAGTTTCTGGAACAAGATGTAAATCATGCACTTTACACGTAACATGTATAAACGTACAACCTTGTTCTTGCAAAGAACGGCCTATCGAACGCATTGTCACGGCGCCATCAGTCACAAACATCAACACTTGACTTTTTGACAGTTCAAATTTTTCTAACGTCTCCAGCACCAACCTGGTAATTGTTTCGCTAGTACACTCACTTAGTCTTTTGCTAGCTAGTAACAGTGGAACTGTCGGTTTAAGAGGGTCCAGTACTCATACTACAACATTTAAAATAGATTATTTTTTACAATCTGTTGTCTCATCAACAGATAACCACAGCCGTGTATTTTTTAATCCATATTTCATCTACCATGCCTACGTGTACAGTTGGTAGATAGTTACATAACGCTGTGCGATTTGGTAACTTCACCTGGGCATTGTATTTATTCCAGAACTCTCGAAATGGTTGTTTACCGAGTATGTGCAGCGGAACATCACAGGTAATCAGCATTAATAGTAAATCAAACATAAACTGTGTTGTCGAAGGCACGCTATTTTTGTTATTTTTATGGTGTACACTATTTACGTGAAGTCAACAATCACGCTTATCCCAGCACATCAAATCTTTCTCGCACACTTTACAAATTATTTTAGCACCATCATAAAATAAATCCGAGAATTCACCTGAATAATGAATTTATTCACTTTGTTAGCAAATGGCCGTTTTCTACACCTGTATACGTCTGCCATGCTTTATTATTAAATTAATATCAACAATACGGTACAACAAATAAAATAAAAACACAAAAACAATAGCCAATACGCCCAAGTGACTTAACGTGTACACAACTCGAAAGCTAATGATAGACTGGACTGGAGAAAGAGTTTCGCGGTCAAGGTGAATGCCGGCGACAGTAAGTACATCTGTACTCTACGACCATGATACACAAACACGATTTGCAGCTTTACTCATAATATTAATTTTTAAAAGAGATATGTATCATACAAGAAGATTCAAAAAACCCTTAAAAGAGCTTTCCAAAAATACCCCAAGTGACTTATTTTACGTTATTACATGTTTTTAAATACGAAATAAAATCTTTCACACTTTTAATCTGGTACTTGGGAAAGAAATTTTGGGTTGAATAAAGATATGTTCAAAATTTTCACGTGGGTAAATTTACCTGGGTAGACCCGTCATTTATTAATAGGATAGGTGGGCTTCCTTGTTCATTGTCAAGGAGGAGACACTGGCTACAGTCAGTACCAGAGTTGCCAGATCTACTGTTTTGGCAGTAGATCTACTGCACTGTAACTCGCTTTACTGTTATACTGGTCTTGGGTTGATAGTCACTTCATTTTTAATATAATGGGAAAAGTAAGTACAACCATTTAAAATGTGCTAATATAAAATTGCCATAGTCGTTAGTCTACCGTTGTAAGTTGTAAGTCTGTAACCAACCGGTTGGGCGTTTAGTGTCGGTCGAATGCTTCCCCTCACTCGTTCCAGCGCGCCAATGCGCCAATATCCATTTGGCTTGATGATGGTCTCGGATGCCAGGGCCAGGCAGGACTATTGCCTTTTTACCCTAGTCATCGCTGTAGACCTGGACCGGCCTCGTGCAGGGCGGGTTAGCTTACTTTACGAACGGCCCCACTCACAAATGTGAACGGTGCCGAGGATTTCGGCCAACCTCCCAGGGTCCTTGCTGATGAACTCTGCTGGCTAGGACCTCTTCCGGCGCTCTTCTGATTTTGTCTTCTTTCTTCGCCAGCTTGTGACCTCCGGGAGTAGTCATCAGTCTGTCAGGGACTGTGCGGATATTCCGTGACTTGGGAACTACCAGTACACAAAGTGTCAATTGACACATAGCCATCTGGATCATCGGACAAGATGAGGATGAACTCGTTCCAGCGTGCGTACGTTTAGAATCAGTAGCTGCTTTCGCTCGTACCAATAATTCGTGAAAAAGGTGATCATGATTTTTTCCAGTACTTCTAACAGTTCCCTAATTTTCTTGTACATAGAGTTCGTATTCGCTTGACAGAAAGAACAAAAGAGAATCATGCTTATTTTGTCCACTACGAACGTGTTCAGTGAATCTTAGATTCTTACATCGTATATGCCAATCGGATTATTTAGTTCAACATTTTTACTAGAGTAATTATTGTGCATTAAAACAAGGTGAGTTTTTAAATTATTTTATTTATTCAATTTATTTTGCTTTAAAAAAAATTATTTTTCGTTGAAACATAGTATATTTTATGTTGTATTGTTTTTAAATACTGTGACTTAAAAAAAATTCTACTGTTTTTATATAGCAATCTACTGCTTTCCTGTCAAACTTTCCACTGTTGAGCTGATGATGTGGCAACACTCGTCAGTATGGTTTTATCACTTTAAACACATAGTTTGACAGGAAATTAAGAAGAAATAGACCTCCTCGTAAAACCACTTAAAAACTACGCACTAGTAACTCTACCTCAAGAGTGATGTGGAAATGAGCTACAACCTCAAGAGGCACCATAGTGCCAAAAAGGTTAAAACGATGCAAAAAAAAGTTTCGGAAGCATAGGTTTTATCAAATATTTTGCTTTATTATTTATGTCTAGTGTATTAGGATCGTAAATTCACGTTTCATCAGGATAATACGAAATAAGCGTCGAGTTTCATGTAACCCCCTTCGTCAACCGCTCATTGTTCGAAATCTATTGTATTTATTAACTAGTAATAGAAGCAAATTTTATAAGGAATATTTTCTGTCGGTATTAAATTTTTTGTGGCGCCAACGGTTTCTGAGAAAAACGCTGAATACTACGACAGGGTGCGTTTGGGGTGGTTTTTGGGTGTGAGGCGACCACTTTCTGCTTTGAGACTTTTTTGATTTTGAAAACTATCCACTTGACGCGTATAATCCCCAAGGGGCAAAACTTTATATTTTTTTCTTTATTAATGCTAATATTAATGGACTAATAGTCTATATTTGGATGTAACCAAACCTGTGACGTCAAGGTTGCCGTAGCAATAGAGGTTTGAGGTGCAGACGTTATTTTGTGAATTCTCAGCCCTGCAGTCTGCGTTAGTAGCACCTTATAAGATTGCGCAGGTAAATATGTAGCTAATTGAAATACAAACGCATTAGACTTCGTTATAGCACTTGGCGTTTAGTATCAAAATAATTGTCTACTCTAGATTATGAATTGATTATAGTAGTACATAAAAATACATACCTATAAAATTTATATAATATTAATGTGAAGAGGCACTTCACCAACTTCATCTGAATAGCCTAACAAGTAAAACTATTACTTCTAGTTCTATTTTGTTACTCTTGTAAGTACTCTGATAGAATTAAAACTATGCTAATATGATAAAAATAACAGTTGCAATTTACTTAAAGCAATGAACAAAAGTTTAGAACTGTTTTCTTAAGATCCCTTTATATTCGGACTTATTATGATTTCTTTTACAAGTGGAAACAAAACTCATTAAAAGTAAGTGATTACTGCTAAAATGTACATTTTTATTATTCTGCTAAAGATTTTACACAATTAGTTAAACACCATCAGCAAATGTTGGAAGTATATTTAGAATGAAGAAAAAATATATAAAATTAAATTATACTGTATATCTTAAGATACGTAACAATTAAAATTTTTGTAATAAACAAAGTATAGTATGGAAATGCCTTCCATTACATATTAGTTTACAATTAAGAATAAAAAGGATTTTTTATGTAAAATGTTATTTGCTTACAATAGCTTCTCTATAATTAAAATTATGCTGAAGTAAAATCAGGACGCCTCCCAAATTCTCAAACTCCTAAACTACTACTATCTGAGATCATATTTATAATACTCCTGTGTTGCCTAAAATTATCTATTTGCATTAAGAAAAAATAAGTTGTTGTATTGTTATTGAAATATGTTATTTCTCTTTAATAATTTTGAACAAAAAAGCATATACTTAAAACTGAATTTATCTTGACAACGTTTGATCGGAGCGACATGAAATAAAAATGCTTTTTCCCCAAAATTGGCCAGAGATATTAAATTGAAAAATTACAAAACTTACAAGGGTAGAAAATTGTAAATAAAAAAATGTAAGCACCTATTTTTAAGAATAAGGGTGCTTCATAAGTACACGTACAGATCCTAGAATCCATTGCATTCAGGCTTATGGACCTATTGCGCTTTTGCGGCTTCCCTAAAAGTGACAGGCTTTACCTACAAAAGAGAGCAGTCTATTTCAGGGTAGATCCCGTAACTCATTCGGTTCTATAAATTAACTTCCGAGATGTCTGTCTTTTGCTAAATATTGTAGATACACTAGTTAGAAGTCTTGATGAGAGATTAGCGAGCATGCAAATTTGGTTAGACTTTTCCAAGGCTTTTAACTCAGTAGATCATATTTTATTGACGGCAAAATTAAAATATTATGGTTTAGATGACACGGTTTAACGGCACTAATGGCAATGGTTATAAGGCCCAGATAGGCTTCCATCGCAACTGTTCGAGTAGTCCTCCATGCTCCTGTTGTCCCTAAATAGGCTAATCTTTGAACTTGACATAAGCGAGCCTTGATTGTAAAGCGTTCAAATGAATCTATCATACCAAAGCCGTGAATATTAAAAGGGGTTTTACCATCACGGTATACATCCAAAGAGCAGTCTTTGGGATTACGCTCCACTTAAATCCGAAAATGCGTTAACACATCCATAAAGATGCGCAAGGTATTCTAATTTGATTTTCCACATGGTTCTTCCACGAAAGTTTAGAACCTAAAGTTGTCCCCAAATATTTGACTGTATGGGTCAGACTCAACTGTGTAAGAGAAGTCTGAAAGTCTCTTACTTTTCTCTTGTTATGAATAGCATTAGTTCTGTCCTACTGGGGCTGGCAGCGATCTCATGTCTATTACACCAGATTTGAACTACATTGAGAGCCCTTTTGCAAGAACCTTTACCTCATATTGACCACTGACCATGACAGCCAAATCATTTGCGCATGCTTGTGCATAGAAACCTTGAACTACTCAAACTTGTATCCTAATGAGTAAAGTCTACCACCAAAGTTTAACATCTAACAATTGTTTTATACAGTGTGTCCACTTTAAGGACTTACCACCCTTGTAAAATCTTTATTTTTTGACCGATTTTGATAAACTTTCTTTTTTTGATAGGTAGATATTCAAAATGCGCAATCAACGAGTGAGTAACTTTATTTTTGGGCTGTAATCATGGCCAACTATAATCACTTTTATGCGATCAAATTTCAAACAGTACCATTAGGGATTTCTTCAGAAAAAAAATGACAACGGATTATTTTTTAGAATCACTTCAAACGTACATGTAACGATTTTCATTGTTTTAACTAAAAATTTTTTTTTTTTTATTATGAAATATTTATCCAGAGTACTATTAGGGATTTTTTTTTTAGAAAAAACTTTACTTTTCTTAAATTGTAGGAATTTGTTATTTTTTTAACAGTAGTACAAATTATTCTTAATCAATATTTACAATTTTTTACAAAATGATGTAATTAGAACAAAACAAAAGAGAAGCTTGTAAAAAATTAAATATTAGTCATTTCGATTAATCCACCGAATTCCCTTATACATTTTTTAATACGTCGACGATTATTGCTTATTACATTTCTTAATTGCTGTCGAATTATACTCTGACAAGCTTCTCTAATACAAACCTTTTCTTGGATCTGGGGCCTTGTGGCATACACTCTATTTTTTTGTCCCCCAGAGAAATAAATCAAGAGATGTAATGTCTGGGGATCTAGGCGGCCAACGAATAAGAGAACTACTTCGTCCGATCCAGCGATTAGGAAAATTCTCATTCATCCAGTCTCTCATATTGACAGCATTATGGAAAGGTGCTCCATCAAGTTGTAAATGTAAATTGTAGCAATAATCATTTAAAATGCCACAGAAAACATTTACCTTTGAGGAGTATTGTCTCTTACACTCAATTACCCAATGTGGATTATCTTTGCTCCACATTCTGATCTTTTGTGATGATACAATACCGTTTGCTGTGAATGTAGTTTCATCCGTGTATAAAATATTTTTTAAAAATTCAAGATTCTGTAGGTACATACCTTGCAGCCATAAACAGAATTCCATTCTTGCCTCAGTATCTCCAGCTTCAAGCGTATGAAGAAATTTTGGCTTAAAAGGTTTCTTACCGCTTTTTTCAAACATTTCCAAATTTGACTTTCAGAAATATTTAAATTCCTTATCATCTCTAAGGCTTGATATGGATTTATCATTGAAATAATCAAGAATCATTTGGTTTCCTCTTCACTCCCGATCACGATGTTGGTTTGGAAGTCTCTCAACTATTCCATGTTGGTCAAAAAATCTGTTAATATTTGCAGCTGTTACATGGTTAGTATTGCGTTCTGGATGTTATCGGTTAAACTCATTAGCTGCTTCACGAAAAGTACGTGTTCCGTCACCAACTAATCTTATTATTTCTAATTTTTCTTGTAAAGAAAAGACATTTTTTATGTCTTTTACCTCTTTGGAACAGTATAATACTATAAACTGCTTAACTAGTAGTAATTGACAGCTGGTAACTAAAATAACATTATTAGTTTTCACAGCACACTTAGCTTTTTAACAAATAGCAATCCAATTAAATATTGCAAGAAAAAGTAAAAATCGTTTGATTGGTCTACGTTCCGACAATTTTTCTTTTTTTTAAATAGTGCTTTAAATTAGAGTAAGTGTATTAAAAAATATTAATTTTGATAACAAAACCAGACGTGTTTTAAATTTTTAATTACATTTTTTCATAAATTGAAAAAAAAATATATTATTATTACAATTTTTTTTCAGTATTTTATTTAAAACAACGAAAATTGGTACAGGTGAAGTGATTTTAAAATATAATCCTTCATCAATTTTTTTCTAAACAAATCCCTAATCGTACTGTTTGAAATTTGAGCCCATAAAAGTGATCGTAGTTGGCCATGATTACAGCCCAAAAATAAAGTTGAATGTGCATTTTGAATACCTACCTAACAAAAGAAAGTTTATCAAAATCGGTCAAAAAATAAAGATTTTACAAGGGTGGTAAATCCTTAACGTGGACACACTGTATATTATTATTTATGAACAAAGTAAGATTTTCATCATATGTCTCTTCAAATCTCCTTACCAATGCTTTTCCGAACTTATGTTCATCGAAACATATTTTCTTATTTTGGTATCTACTTTCAGCATGATAAAATATGATTATTTTTTATTTAATATGAAATAAAATTTATCTTTGAGAGAGCCTTTCAAGCCACCAACTTCTGGCTCTTCTTCAACTATTAAACAATGCGCTACAAGAAAAATATAAACAGTATTTAAATACATACTTTTGCAGCTTGTAATATAAATTGGTGTCAATCTGTTTAGTACAAAAATATGCTTTAGAGAAGTTATCTTTTATTTCATGATAAATTTCATTCATTACATATAATTATATTCTCCGTAAAAGTATTGATAATAATGTTTGTCAAAAAATATTGCATCATAGTAAGACGTTTTTATTCAGATTAGAAATCGGTTTTATGCAATAATATATTCGCTATCACTAAGATCAAGTCTTTTATGTTATTGGCCTGTTTTTCACCCCAAGAACTTTCGATTCTAAAAACAAGAAAGTGGTACAAGATAAACTTAATTCCAAGGGGATTCGTGGAAAACTAAAGGACTAGATAAAATCTTATGAAAATAAAATAAATATTCGGGTATCAGGTATAAAGTTTTATATAAGAGAATCATATCATTAGCAAAATCTGTCTTGAATGATTAGTAAGAATTTGCATATGCAGAGCCTTCATAAATGAGATTTTGTGTGTTCCATATTGGCATTAGCCGATGAGGATTTTGTGCACATACGTATGTGTCTAAGGAATAATTTTCAACCATCTTTTGCTGACGAGACAACTTGATGAGGCTGTTAAAGGTAACTAATTGGTCACGTGGTGTATGATCATTTATGAAGACCCGTCATTGTGTATATTTTACATACAGGGTTGTCTTTAAGTAATGCGACATGGATTATGGACATCAAAATGTTCGATTTAACTAAACTTACCTTAGTCCAAAAGTTGATACTAAAAGAAATACAGGATGCAGGACTTATAGATCCCCACATCAAAAATCAAAGCTGGTAAACTATTTTGAAAGAAAAGGTTAGAGAAATTTATAATTAAACGTTTGAATCTTGGTGCAGAATGGGGATATACCCGTTGGATATTATGTATCTGTGAATGATGTAAAATCATTTGAGAAATGTGCTTTAATTAAACTATTAAAGAAAATGTTTTTATTTTCATTTTTGTAATAATATATAAAAAAGATTGTTTTACACATTTTTATTTGTTTCTACAAATTTCCTCCAGGAATTTATATATTTTTTAATTTTAAATGTCCCTATTTGACGTTACTTTCACCAAACAGAATTTATAGTGCTAAATAAATTGTTGTCTCCATTGACCCCAGTCGAAGGGTCAATAGAGACACAACCAGAAAAGAATAAAATATATGTATTCTTTCTAAAAATATGATCATTTAATATCATTGACAAGATAAGTATTTTATACTATTTGTTATATTATTAGTGTGTGTAATTGTGTTTTCTAAATTCAACACTGATTTTCAAAACTGTATATCGAACCTATTCCATTTCACGGTACCAAGAAAATTTATATCGTATCAGCATTATGCAAGCAGCAAGAAGTTGCAAATCTTCAATTATTCTCCTTCAATTGTCCTCACTGCAGTAGAACTTCCTGTGAAAATCATAACTAAAACCGTTAAAAGATCTCTTCCCCTAAACGCAAATAATTTATGGGGTTATGTTTGCAAGCAAGTTCAGTAGAACATAAGTATGAAAAGCAATTACCACAACCAGAACAAATCGAGCGCTCAACTACCGATATCCACCAATTGGTCAACCAAATATTGACCGGGTTCAAGTGCTCGAATCGGCTTCATGTTTTAAGTTTATTTTATCACCGCGTTAACAGACCACAATCCACTGTTGCACATGATCTTCGTTTTTAGGAAAATGAAAATTCCTTATACCAGTTACTTTGATTATACGATTATAGATTCTACAACGAGCTACAGCACAATTTGGCATTTTTAAAATAAACAATAGTTGTCTTAACAACACCGACAACTACTTGACAGTAAAACAATGACAACCTCACAATTTCAATAATTTAAATTTCGAGCCACATTATGTTTCGTCATATGCGGAGAAATGAATGAAATTCAGTCGCAGGATTAACATACCAGTGTATTTGTATCATGGTCGTGGCATTTTCTAAGTAATATGTCACAAAACCTTAAATAAAAAGTACTAATAGTTGCGGCTAGTTTTTGACAAGAATGATAACATCTCCGTTTTAAACCCAGTCGAGCAATAGAGCCGTAGGTAATCTGGTCAATACAACACAGCAACTTGAAAATTTAACGCGTGTCTTCCTCTAGTGACAGCCATAATCAACGTTGTTTAGCGCGGACTTGACAACCAATAAATCAAAAATGTTAATAGAGGCAAAAATGAAACAAACAAAATTTATAAAAAATTACTATTCCAATGGAATAGTAATTCTTTTAATTTTTAGTAATTACTATTCTAATGGAATAGCAATTTTCACTATTTATTTATTTAATTTCTACCTCTCTATAGAATTTTCGGAAACAAAGGTAATCTTGAAAATGAAACAATCTATATAGGTGCCTCTTTGAAACGACCGTGAGTTCACAATGAGCCACACTACCTTAATAATTAATTTTTTTAATCGATAAGAATAAATATTTCGAGAAAAATTTTGAAATTTGATAATTTATTGTCAATTAACAAAATATTCAATTTGAAAATGTTTAAGAAAAATGACTGCTGAGAACTGGAAGAGTTTGGATAATTACAACTGAACACCTCATTTATTTTTTATACTGCCACTGCAATTTAAATTAAATATTATATATAAAGTGTGTTTTTTTAGGTGAGTTAAGGGATCATAAAAATTAAACAAAATTGTTCTTTTTTAACTTATACACGTTTCGCTAAAATTATTAGCTTCTTCAGGGCACTAAAAACGTATGAACAATAATATAAATAATATGATAACATGAAACATAAATATAATTGCTACGTTTGGCGATTGAAATAGCACTAATGTATGATACTTCCGTGATCCTATTATCTTATCTTTATTAGTTTTTCATTGTATTAAAAAGTTCTTTTTAGGTTGTCAATAATATAAAGAATGTTTAGTGCCATATCCCCAAAAAAACAACTATGCAGCTACGGACACGTGTTTCGGAGTTATTGCCCCTCATCAGCGTAGCGTAGCTAAAGAATTGGATCTAGGATGGGATAGATCAGGAACAAGAACTAAAACAAAGCTGGAAAGTACAGTACACAGTACTCAATTAGTGCCTTCATGTTCCCATGTGCCCAATTTGGGGCCTCGATGATCACAGTCGACACATAGAGCTCTATGTGTACTGCCCGTTTCCACCTGGCAAATACAAATAAAATAATACAGATTTATTGGGGTCAAAATAAAATAAAGAATGTTTAGTGCCATATCCCCAAAAAAACAACTATGCAGCTACGGACATTCTTTATTTTATTTTGACCCCAATAAATCTATATTATTTTGTTGTCAATAATGTTAAAGTAAGCGCTGTTGATATTTTCTATATCTGTTCTTTTGTTTATCCTGTTAGGGTTCTTTTTACACAGATCATTTCGTTAAACATTCTTTTTCAGTAGTTGTTATTTTTGGCTATTATTTTGGCATCATTAATTGCAAATGTGTGGTCTTTTTGGATAAAATGCTCAACGAACTGAGTTGGATTTTTTTGGCATGGGAACTTTTACAGTCAGCTATATGCTCAGATAATCGTTTTTGAAAATATTTTCCTGTAGTGCCTATGTATACACCATTACCACAGTATAACCAGTAGATTATTTCAGCTACATTTCATTCATAAATCCACTGAGCGCTCTGGGATCTCGAATGCAGGTGGTTGCGTCACAGTCGTAGTAGTTTACAAGGATACCTTGGGTGTACGAAGCAAATTTAGCGTTGTTGATAAATTAATAAAATAATTATTTGTTAGGAAAGAGACCACGAAGTTTTAAAGTTTGTGCAGCCAGGTATATATTTCATGTTTTAACATTTATATGATTAAACTAAAAAATCTGTAGATTATCTAGGTAAATGATATAAAATACACAATAGACATAATTATTTTATTATTAATAATTGAATAATGAGTGCTAAACATTTCTTAAATTACCAAATAAAATAGTTAGGTATAGAAAAAATAACTAAATTATTGATAATTCCAAATTATTAATTTTGTGTTTTGTTTGCCAGTTTTTAAATTTCTATTAATAAATTTAATACTGTAAAATATGCTCATATTACTTATTCACAATAATTTAGAAAAACTGCCGATACACAGCGCTTCTACTCACATGACGTAGTGTGAAAGTAAAATTTATACTTTCAATTTACATTCTTAAAAAAACCACTGCCAATTACTTGGGGATCAGAACTTCCTCACCGCAGTAAACTCGACGTGTGGTGGAGTTTATAATAAAAGTAATTTTTGACGTTTCAAAAAAAAGTCACATTTTTTGACGTTTCAAAAAAATCACATATTTACTGCACTAACATTTTAAGTTGTCAAAAAGTAATTGAAGTTTCCAATATCAGGTGTCTGTAAGTTCAAGTGACATTTATTTGCTGAAAAAAATAAATTTAACGGAAAGAGATTGAATTGAGGTGCTTATGATGATTGGTTTTGGTGCTATAGTTCGTACTCAACAGCAGGTATGCAACTTATTTAATGAAAATCATCCTGACCGTCCACCGATTAGCCAATCTAGTGTGAGCAAAATTGAAAAAAAAATTGAGAGTTTGGCCACGATAGAGATTTACCTAAAGGCCGACCAAAAAAGATACCTGAGGTAAATGTCCAGTTACACATTCAAGAGAATCTCCATGTGGCGGTTAGAGAACTGTCAAGAACTATGATTTGGCAACGGGATCAGTATTAAAAATTCTTCGAGCAGCTAAGTACCATTCTTATAAAGTACACCTGGTGCATGAATTGTCGGAAGACGACTTTGATCGAAGAATGCAATTCTGCGAGCAAATACATGGAATGCACAATGAAAATTTAAATTTAATAGAATACATTATTTTTTCCAATGAGACCACTTTCTGTTTAAGTGGTCATGTAAATAGACAAAATTGCAGATACTGGGCGACAGAAAATCCTCATTGGTTGCAAGAGGTTCACACATAATATCCTCAGAAAATTAATGTATGGGCATGAATTGTCGGCAATTGAATTATTGGGCCTTATTTGTTTGAAGGAACACTAAACGCTATTTAGAGTTTCTTCAATTCGAACTTATTCCTACTTTAGCTGTTCTGTTTCCCAACCCGCAGGACCTTGACGTACCAAATGATATAATTTGGTTTCCACGAGACGGGGCACCTCCCCACTATGCGATCGCTGTTCGTCAATTTCTAGATGCAACAGATGGATTGGTAGGAGGGGACCTATTGAGTGGCCACCGAGGTTACCTGATCTAACCTCTTTAGATTTTTCTTATGAAGTTATTTAAAATCTAAAGTCTATGTAAACCGACCTAACAACCTTAATGACTTAGAAGAAAGAATACGCCAGAAAATCCGACTAATCTCACCAGAAATGATGCACAATGTCCAACGAGAAATAACTATTCCAATTCAAAAATGCATTGAAGTAAACGGGCAACATATTGAACATATAGTAAGTTTGTAAATAATACAAAAAGTATTCATAATAAAAACGTGTGTACTACATCTGGAAACGTCTTTTTATCGTTAATACAAATCCGTACAAAAATGCAGGGTGTTACATTTAAAATAGCAAAGTTGATGTCACTTCTAGTAAAACCGGAAGTGACACTGACTTGCCGTATGACTCAAAATGTGCCAATTCAAAATTGCAAATCGACGTGTCCGAGCGTTTTGGCAAAACCACGTTGGTTAGATTATATTGAATTTATTCCTTTCATTGTGAACGCACTGTATATCCCATATTATTAAAATCCTAATGAACATTTTTTTTGTCACTGTTAAAATAAAATTTTCTGATCCCGGGCTTCACCTTTTTTTTATAATACTGTCAAGTTTTCAAAAAAATAGAAGACACGTTTTCTCATTCTTAACAATATCGCTTTGTTAAAATAAAATTCAATTTAAATTCCAGTGGCGGGGTAAAAAATAAATAAGGGATTCAGTTGTAATCAGCCAAAATCTTCCAGTTCCCAATAGTAAATTTTCCTGAAAGTATTTCAAATTAAATGTTTTATTAATTGACAATAAACTACCAAATATCAAAATTATAATTCTTGCCACTTATAAAACGCCTCTCGTCTCGGCGGCATTTACACCTTTTTGCCGTTGTGCGTCGCTTACCTTGTACTAGTGGTCGGCGCTGCCCTAATTGCAACCACTATATGCTTGCATAATATACCTACTTAGCCTTGCTTTATTATCATTTTTCACTTGAGCTCGGAGGTATCGGTTCCCAGTGACGGCTTTTATGCAAACATAATATTGTATTGTAAACATCTACTGAAACATTTCCAAAAAAATGGAAATTTATACAACATGATAATGTGAATTTTATTTTATTTTAAAATGTTAATACGTAAACTAGTTTTATCAGATAACATATTATACTAAATAAAAACGTAATAGATTCTTGTACAATTGCACAACACTTTGCGAATTCTGAGAATTTACGTAGGTACCTGCGCTGTGTGGGTCAACTGCATAGCGTCGAGTCATATGTAACAACAGCGCGAAATTGTATAGAGCCGATTGGTCTCTTTAAAATGTCTCATTGTAAACCTCCACAGGCCATAGTAAATTTGTGGATTCTCAATATCCTGGAATCAGGGTCGACGGAACCCAGTGAGCAATATGTGTATATATAATATGTGTTTCTGCACAGGGCGGTAAAATAGTTTTTCAAATAAAATCATTCAAAATCTGAAATTCATTGAGTATATACCATACATACATACAGTTTATTTCAAACTTATTTGTATCATAAAATGTCTGCTTCTTTAATCCCTTTACTGCCTTTAGCCGATATATTTCATGTTTCAATTAAGTTTGTAATAAACTTTGCATACATGTGGCCCATCTAATCTATTATTATTATTATTTATGGGGAGGCAAAACTGAATATCGGCACAGAGCGACAAAATCGCTAGTGCCAGTCTTGTATGGAATTGCAATTTGACGGTTTTATCACCCTCATTTACACATAACTTGCTATGTAAATCTCATCAGCTTCACACAGGCAGGGAATAATTTACTTTATTGAGGAGTTTCATTAATTACCCTCTCACTAATGCGAATTTCAGTAGTTATTTTAAGGATTAACCGTTTTAAAATTTCATAAGTTTCAGATCTTTCCCTTTCTTCAAAGCGACGATTACACTGATTAGATAACAAAATTCAGGAAAAAGTTTTGTTAATAACATTAAAATATTAATAATCTTAAGAGAATGCTTTATATCTGAAACTAAACTGTTATTAACACTTTTGTTTAATCAATTTCATTTAACAATTTAATAATATAGTGATCATATCGAACGCATTACATCATAAGGGCGTAAACGACAATGTTAGTGCTATGTTCATACGCCGTTATGATATGATGCCCTAGATATGTTTTCAGTAAAGCATAGCTGAAATTTTTATATAATAGTCACACTCGAAACAGAGATCATGTTGCAAGTCTTAGATTAATATTAGAGCTCTTTTTATAAGCTTATAAGTAGCTTACAAATGCTGTAAAAGTCTTTCAGAAGAAATCCGAAAAGTATTATTCATCTAGATCAGAATTAACAATAAGACAACGATTGCTAAAGCTTTTAGTTAGTCTAGAGATTCCCACGTTTTGCCCTTGACTACACGAAGTGCCCTTAGGGATAATATTTTTTGTTAAAGTCTGAGCTTTCATAATTTATTGTAATCGAGTTGCCTGATACATCAGCATATATTCGGTAATGTGTATTGTATTGTTGGTTTAGTTATGTTCTACTTGATATTGTAGTTTTTATTTTTCTTTGCACACAATATGTATACAATTCTTATTATATTTACTGTTCTTTTTTGCTTCCCTTTCATTTCATTTCGTGTATCAAAGAATAAGTAAAACACATTTTCTTATTTTAGTTTTCCCATGGTGCTCCTTTATAAATGTTTTCTTGGCACAGTTAAATAAATGGAATTTTATTGTTACAATAAGTGGATATAATTTCTGTAATACTAAAATAACACATTTTTAAAATATATGTATAAAATATACATGTGGAATATAATTTGGATATACAATATTAAGTGAATAGTGGAGCTTAAATGAGATCGAATTTATAGAAATATATCAAAATACTAAAGTATCCTAGCTTGACACTTGAGCTTGGATACGCAATGGTCTAAACCCCGCCCTTTCAATGTAGAACAGTTTGATCGTCTCTGTTCCACACTAGAGATATTTCTTCTCTCTCTGTGCAGCTAAGTGCCAAATTATGATCGTTGAATAGTAACTACACTGACCCGCACAGAGACTGGGATAGCAAGAACAATTGGTATATTTTTAATAACAATTGTTCTGTGTAAACACAACGTGTAAAATTGTTTCTTGTTGTGTAACGAGGTGATTTTTCCGGTAACCATTCTCGGTTGTAATAAGACCTAATTCTGTTCATCTTTCACTATGGTATACCTGTATACTATAACTATTATTTAATGTTTCCTTTAAAACCGTTTAGAACCAGAGTCAAATTCTTTTAGAAGTCCCATGTAGGGAATAATAATTATTTACGAAATATAATTGTATCAAACTGGTTTATTTTCAGAGTAATATTAAGTTATTTTATTATCTCAATGATAAATCCATTGTTGTGTTTCTACTAAACAGTCGACAAGTAAGACGTTGAACATTGAATTCAATTTACTTTAATTCAAAGCCGAGTTGAGAGTAGTTGTTAATGTTGACAGAGTATGCTTCTATTTTTATTTAAATAATTTAGAGAATAAATTATTGGTTGATTTATAGTAAAATGTTAATCCGTGGCCGTTTTAAAAGATTTCTTTCTGAAAATATAGTTTTAAAATTATTAAAAAGCGTTTCCCGGCATCGGGATATTTTATAAACATTTGTGTATGTTAAATAATGCAGGGAATTTGTTTAGCACCATACGCAAAGCTTGCTTGAAGTGCATTTACGACGCGCGCACCTAGTTCAGAATCCTTTGAAACACGTAGGCACGTGACTTTCATGTGGGGAATCTGTGAATAAAACCGCACGCACGAGCCAAGAATAGACACTTCTGACAAGTGGCCAGATACGCCAACGGCACCGAAGAAGTAGCTTCAGAACTCCAATGTGCTCCGCCGAGTCCGACAGTGGTAAGAATTTTTTTTATTCATGATTTTATTGCATTATTGTTGATTTTGGTGCATTTCCGCCATTTACCATTTGTGTCCAAATTTCTGCTATATTGTCTTGTCCGTTAATTGTCGACGAATACCGAACGGCCGAGATATCTGGAAAATATCGTGTTTGATCAAGTAAATCCGAGTTTATCTATTTTAACTACGAGCATCGGGAACTTCCAGTTATCAGTATATTATTTTGGACGTAAAGATAGGGTACCAAACTAGACCTGTGTTCTGGATCCCATCTGAGTCATAGCCGGCGCATGTGAGGTTATTCTCTAGAACTGTGAAAAAAAAACCCTCCGTGCCCCACGGTATAATTGTCCATCCTCAGATAAATGTGATAACCCCTCGTATTATCAATACGTAGTATGCAAAATACGTTTTAGCTCCGCCCGCATATCTCTGGTCTAGTCAACTCAACGGACAGTTGGTCTTAAAGAAGCGAATTAGTTAATTGGAGCCTAGTGCTATATCACGAGGTCAGCATCAAGCATATCCGGACATCGGACATTATTAGTAGGTTCAGCACGGGTGAGCTTTTTCTCTAGAACTGTGAAAATGGCCTCACCGTGCCCCCGGAAGTAATACATGCACCGTTCTGTTCAGCAGGAGTAAGGTTTTTTCACAGAACTGTGTAAAGAGCCTCACCGTGCCGCGGGAAGTAATATATAAACCGTTCTGTTCAGCATGAGTAAGGTTTTTCTCTAAAACTGTGAAAAGAACCTTACCATGCCGCGTGGCGTAATATAGTAACCATATCGATTGATATTTGTATTCGCTAGAGATATAAGTCGCTGATCTGCGGATGTAGCACATCCGTTAGTAGCAAGTCATATATATCATCTGTCCCTGGATTGACGTCCTCCCGTTGTGACACACCTGCACTCCACTAGCACATGGATATTTCGACACCGCCCGTCTGCCGTAATTCCACCTTAAGCACTAGCGACCATAGAGTCACTAACCGCTTGCCGTAGACACCAGTAACAGTAAATTGCTTTCATAACTGCTTGTAGTAATTATTTTGATATTTCCTGCTTATAGTAAAAACCGCAGTAGTAGTCTCCAAAACTTCGCTTTATCATAACCTCTTGCTTGGTTCCTAGGCTGCTTGCTTGTAGAAAAAACTCATATTTACATTTCTCTTTTTTATTTAATAAATTTGTATATATATATATATATATATATATATATATATATATATATATATATATATATATATATATATATATATATATATATATATATATATATATATATATATATATATATATATATATTTTTTTTTTTTTTTTTTTTCTGTGTATTTGGTTTTTCTTCTATGAAATCATTTATAAATAAATAGAATAAGTACAGTTTAAATTCTGACTTTTATTTAAAGGCAAAGGTATAAGTATTAAAATTTATTTGAACACCAAGAATCATTTTCGGCAGCTAAGGTGAAGTTGTCCATTGCTACAAAGTCCACAACCACACAGTGAGAGCGCCTGGCATTCTGTTTCTTCACTGAATTACCCTAGCTTCTATCATACCGCTTATAGAATAAAGTGGTGTTCCTACACTTTTAAATAGGAACTGGCACTCGAGACCGGTACCGAAATAAAAATTCAAAGTACTGCTGCTATCACCGAGTGCCAAAGTGACTTGTTCAGGTAGACAAAAGACAAGAGGAGGCGAGAACCGTCACAGTTGATTTTTCCAAATCTTTTCTCATAAACAAATAGTTATTTTAGAAGGATAACTTAAATTTTTAAGATAAAAGATGTTCGACGAAAATTTGGGCACATGACATGAACAAAGAATAAGCTATTATAAAATGAAATTTCTTTATATAATAACGAGTATTACCTCCTCTAGTTCTGATTACACTCTTAAGTCTACATTGCATGCCTTCAATTACGTGTTGGATGCTGTCTTAAGGAATGTTTTCTCACTCTTCCTGTAGTGTATCCCTAAGTTGCTGCAATGTTAACAACTGCCCTAGTCTGTCCTCCCAGAATATCTCATACGTGTTCCAGTGACGTATTCTCTATGAAAGTATGGAGGCATAGCTTCCCTTACAAGAATTATAAAACAACAAAATATATTATTTATTTTCTCTTTGCTCACAATCTCTTTTTTCGATGACGTTTATGAACTCGATATGTGTCAAAACAAATGTTTTAAAATGTGGTGCCGATACTGCTCGAACTGCTCACAAAGTACTTAAATGCGGTAAATAATTTTTTTTTATTGTTTGTTCCACATGTTATATTGTATTTACATTTTTTACAAATGTTACACATCATAATTTTATATCTTACAGTGCTCTGAGGATGGTAAAAACAATTACCGATACGTCGGCAAGTTAAAAAAAGTTTTTCTCAAAATAAGGACCCTTACCCAGAAAAAAATTTCCAACAATTAAAAAGTCGGACTAAAAACTTTTCTATTACATTGCAATTTTATTTAGCTCCAATCTTATACCAAATGATTTAATTTCGTGCGTAGGACAAGTTGTAATTAGGAAAATATGGGGTGAAATAGGGGAAACTTCGTTTATTGCAATTATACTAGATGAAACTACTGACGTTAGAAATATTTGCTAGTTATCGGAGGTTGTACGTTATGTTACAAAAAAAGGTGACACTAAAGTTTTGGGATTTTTAGACATTTCTGCGTAAAGAACAGCACATGCTCGTTGTAACGTTGTGCCATCTATAGTTGATAAACTTACCTAGGCTTCGAAATTAGTCGCGCAAAGGTACGACGGAGCGGCAGTAATGGCAGGTGAATTAGGAGACTACAAGCTAAAGTAAGAGAAACTTACCCAAATGCACTTTTTATACACTGTATTGCTAAAAAAAGAAATCTTTGTTGAAGCCGTCGCGAACACCATTCATAGACCGGTGTCTGGTTTTCGCCTTCATCAGTATGAAATGTGTGAACGCAACGTCAACAATAGGGTTTGTTTACCGACTTATTTGTATTAACGTCCTGGCGGAGTTTACTACATTGTTATTCCACCACTCAACGAGGACAGATACACACAAACACACAACAACCACTCCCTGCGATATGCCTCAGATGCAGCAGCTGACACTCGAACTCAGGAGAGACAGTCAGTGGCTAACCGTGTTCTGCCACAAAGCAATGCTTCAGCCAAGTATGCTACTATCTCAGTATTTTAAAAACGCCACTATACATCCATGCCCTAACTAGGAATCGAACCCGGGACCATTTGGTCTCAAGCCTAACGTATAGGCACTGAGTCACGGAACCAAAAACAGATTTCGAGTTATAAGGTAATTCCATTTATCAGCAATTAATCGGAATAGAAAAGTTAGAAAAATTTTCCAACATGGCAAACTACTAATAAAGGTGTAATAAAATACTAAAGTATTCCAACAGAAAGGTGAGATATATTCACAAATACTAATAAATACTAAAAGTTATATCTAAAAGGTAATCCACTAACTTAATTGTGTATGGCTACTTTATTTAATTTTTAAATTTTCGAAATTCTATTGTTCATAAAATCCACTTGTATTTATTTGATCATGGAATTTAAGGTTATTCATTAAGGAGAGAATTTTGGGGCACCTGATGATTGATAAATAAATTTACTTTTATTACCCAAAAATAAATATTAGCTCTTCATTAGTCTGAGTTTTCTGAGACACAGTGAAAGTTTTATTGTCATAAATGAAAGAAATCTGATGAGTAAAACAGCTCGCTTGAAGTGAAAGTATAATTCAGCTTTCACCGCTAACAAATATTTTTCCTTCCGATAGGAAACCTTTATTTGATCGGAGCTGTATTATACACAAAATAAATATCCGGGTCTAAAAATATAGGACTAAGAATAGACGAAAATCACAAAAAAAATCAAACAATTGATACATACCTTTTGAACAGAATTCATCAAATCGATTGAGTTTCTTTTGATTTCTGCTCTTTTGTCGTAAATTCGTACGTTCCTGAAAACTTAATAAGAATGCCACGCGATTATTTGATCAGTGCTGTTGTTATTAGGGATATATTTGCCTTAGATTTGTTAGCCTGTAATTTTCTTCTAAAGAAAATTATTTTATTTGTTGATTAACGATTATATTATACTAAGTTAGAGCAACAATCGCATACTACTAATTTCCTTTAGAAAATGTATGATTGTAGTAATTATACATTGTTGTGAATTGATACTTCAAGTTCCCTTGAGCAGCCTTTGCTATATTTGGTAAAATTTAAAAAAATATGTTTTTATGCTTTTTTTTCTCTTTACTAGTTCCTCGTTCCTAGTGATAATATCGGTAAATAGTGATGTGATAAAATTATATAGGTATTTTTTGTTACATCTCTTTGTAGTCGATTGGTTGAAGAGCATATATCCTTGTCCAGACAATTGCAGCCTTTTTCTCACTGCACTAGTACCACGACACCGTCTGTTCAATTTTAGAAAGGAAGAGTATGACTCAAGTGGAGAGTAGAGTAGTATTAATAACAATGCAAACCATAAATCTATTAGACATAAATGGGTATATCAGGAAACTGAAACCAACATTAGGTGTATTTGTTATCATGTACTAATGTACTATCAATATGTTTCCCAATCAGTAAGTGTGGGTGAAAACGTAAAATACAAAAATTGTTTATGCACTAATTCATACTCTTCCCGCGTGTCTTCTTTCCCCGACCAGATAGTACTAGTGTAACAGTGTACTTATACCAGTGTACTAAAGCGTTTGTTATACTCGACTGCATGGTACTCTTTCGTGTTTGGTGTCTCAGTGTAGTACTAAAAGTGCAGACCTTACAACACTGACACTTGAGCTGGAACAGTTAGTTTAGTTTAGTTAGTTTAGTTTATTTATTAATTTTTTATGGCAATATTTACAATTTGATAGAATTCGTCAATACAAATGATATGTATAGTACATATGTTCTAAAGTTTTTTTGTATAACACATTATAAAAAAAAAGTTAAATTAAACTACACATAAATATAAATACTCTAGTATAATATAACATATAAAAAAATACAAATAAAAAAATACGCATATATATTTACACACACACATGCGGCGCGCGCGTGTATGTTTTAAAAAAATGTGAAAACATTGTTTGGTGTCGGCCAAAAGCTAAATTAAAATAAAATGAACCGAGTGGAATCAAACCAACACCAAAAGAAGCAGAATAAAATTTAAGAGAGACATAATTAAAAAAGATAAAGAATTGTAAAAGGTTTAGAGCCAATATAATTATAATAAATACATATGAAATTTGAAGATAAAAAAATAGGATGCGTGGAGTGAGAGAAAAACTGACAATTCTCAATTTTGAAGGAAGGGGATAACAAGAAAAATTACCGAGAGATTGTTTAGAACGGTTTTTTATTCTTTCCTGTCCTGAAGCAGAGGAGATAAACTAAAATTAAGTTTTGGGAATTGGTTTTGCAGTTTGTGATAATATAAAAGCAGTTTAAGAGAGAAGAAAAATGTTAATAAAAAAAATTGGAAATTTGCAGCAGCAAGCAGTTTTAAAGAGCAGATAGAAAGGAAATAAATAAATAAAGGTGTTTGGTTTACCTGAGGAATAATCCAGCAAAGAAACTTTAAACGTGACTCATATGGAGAATTAGACATTGATATTTCGCAAGTGCTAATAAACTTATTTTCGATCGCAAGTATAAACTTTATGCTCTTTTATATTTAATTTTAAAATAATGTTAATGTTACACATAAATGTAACCAAGTTGTAATATTTGTCACATAAGGTGGTATTTAATTTGTTAAATAATTAAAAAAAAAATTTAGACAGGAATAATTTTAAGTTAGGTAGTAAGTCTACAAAGAACCTCATGTTGACTACGGAATCTAACTACAAACCCTGTTAAGAGAGTTTTCTTGTTCGAGCGAGTTTAAAAAAAAATAATAAACGTAAGTATTAATATTGAAATATTAAACGCGACAATATATATATATATATATATATATATATATGTTGTTTTTCAGGTTTTCGCGGGTGGTGAATGTTGAATTCGTTTTCCGGGTATACTCAGACTTCAGACAACCATGGTCCCTCTCGGGGCCTATCACCTACGCGGGAGTATACCCGGAAAACGAATTCAACATATATATATATATATTATATATATATATATATATATATATATATATATAAATATACACATATATAAATATACAAATATACACACACACATGCACACACATAGTAATATATGAATACAATTAAATAGATTATTATTCAAAATTAAGATATTCCTGCAAGGAGTAAAAACTGTTCGTACATAAAAAGTCTTTTAGTTTTTTTTTTTATATAAATATGGACTTAAGTACTTTAAGGTATACCGGCAGTTTGTTATACAAATAACTCCCTGTCAAAATGGGTGATTTTTTATACGTCAGATTAAATTTATCAATATATGTATCATAGCGATTGCGTGTCAGATATGTATGTTTATCAGAGTGAATTTTTAAGTTTTTATTGCTGTATATGTAACTAAGAAGTTTATACGAATAAATACACACTAATGTTAATATTTTGTTCTTTTTAAAAACATCGCGGCAGGAATCTAGTGTTTTCATATTAAAAATAGTTTTAGAACTCGTTTCTGAAGAACACAAACCCTGTGTACATTTGAACTTTGACCCCAGACAATGATGTTGTATGAGGCTTTGGAATAAAATAGTGCATAATAGTTATTAATGAGAGATCTTATTTTTTAATATAGTTATAGCAAAGCAGGATTGCGTCAATTTGCAACACAGTTGATCAATATGCTTTGACCAATTAATATTTCCATCTAAAGTGATTCACAGGAAGTTGGTATCCGAATGAATTTTTAATTGATGACCATTTATAGCATATTTATTTACTTTTTGTTTTAAAATACATTCATACTGTTTTTTCATAATTTATGATGTCTGTTTTTATAACACCATACGTGAAATTGTTGTAATACAAGATTCGCCCTGTGTGTTAAATCTTCCAAGATTTTCGATGAGATTACAATAGACGTGTCATCAGCATACATAAATGTTTTCCTATACGTTAAATGATCAGGTAACTCATTAACATAGAGAGGAAAAATCAGAGGACCAAGTACACTGCCCTGGGGTGTTCTCAGGGAATTGTTGTGTTTGTCTGATATAGATGTTCCGACTTGTACGAGCATACGTCTATCATTTAGATATGATATTATCCAGTTGTTTACGTTGCCCCGTATACCGAGTTTTTCTAATTTTTAAACAATAAATGATATATCTAACGTATCAAATGCACTGGAAAGATCGAAAAATATTCCCATGACAAAATCGTTTGAATCAAAGCTATTACTGACGAATTGCACAAGTTCAGTAGCAAAAGTTTTAGTAAAATATTTACTTTTAAATCCACGTTGAGAATTAGTGATTATTTTCTGTTTATCTAGAAAACAAGCAATGCGATTGGCCATGACCTTTTCGATTATCTTAGAGAGTATGCTTAGTAATGATATAGGTCTGTAATTTTTTATGTCGTTTGTTTCCACTTTTTTGAAAACCGGAATAATTAACGCTGTTTTTAATTTTTTTGGAAATTCTCTTAGTTCGATGGATTTCATTTTTAGTGCAAGGCAAAGTGAAAATTTTCAACACATTCTTTCAATAGACTTATGGTTCCTGTTGACCGTTTGCTTGACAACCCCAGTATGATATTTTTTATTTCCTGGCATGTTACAGGATTGAAGAACATAGATATTTCATTCATAATCATGCATGTACAGTTATTGGATAGCGTGAGAAAGTGTACGTCTAATTTATTTTTAACTCAGTTGAAAACTGATTTGCAAACATATTTACCAACTCATTTGTGTCGCTAATTTTGCAGCCATTGTGATCCAGAACAATATTCATGTTAGATTTTTTTCCATTTAGTGTTGTGTTAAGTTTTTGTTTTGTTTTGTGACATATCTATTATATTTTTGTTATGTAATTGTTTTTCTTTAACTATGTTTTGATTGTACAGTTTTTTATTAATTTTGTATTGGTTATTTAAATTCTCATCATAAATCAATTTTCGCAATGAGTTCATTAGTTTCAACTGTCTCGTTTGAGTTTGTAGTGCATTAGAAAATTTGATTTTTTTTTGAATTATTTTCTTTAGACTTCTCTTTTTAATATCTGTTTTGGAAAAGCTGTTTCAAAAGAGTATTCAAATTCAATCCAGAAAAAGTCAAAAAAATACATTTATGTTATTAATATCAGCGTTCTATAACAAAATCAGATGTGAATCCTTAAAAAGAAATTAGAAACATTTCAGTGAAGATGTATTAATCTTTCTACAGAGGATATTTTCGTTTCTCCCACTGGCATATTATTATTATTTTCGGAGTGACATGTCGGTAATTGTGCTGTGTGATCTGAAATTCCTGGTTCAAAAATTTTTATAACTTACATTTTGCGTATTTTTATTAAATAATCAACTGCTGTTTGAGACATGCCTCGTACATTACATTACATTAATTAGGGACTGTAAACCAAAGCTCTCTACCACATCATGTAATATACAATTTTCCAACTTTAATTTTAATTTATTAATATTTAAATCGCCGCATATATAAATAAATTTATAGTCATTTTTTGCAATATCTAACAGTATAGTAAGTTGTCTAACAAATATATTAAAGTCACCGTCCACAGGAGATCTGTACAATACTAGGTTTCTTCCAACATCAGCCTCGGACCAGTTTGAAACCAATAGAAATATTCACTCAGCTACCTCATGTACGCTAAGCTCACTGTATTTACATTAATACTTAACTGGGCGAATATTACTGACGGTTTCAAACTAGTCGGAGTCTGCTGTTGGAACAAACATTATACGTGTGGTTTTGTTGTAACTGATTGCTGAGCATTCAAATGACATTTCAGTAGAAAGATTATTTAGAACATGAATCGGTTTACACTTAACATTATACTCGTTATGATTTTTAATAAAAAATGCTCTACCCCCATGTTTGCGGGTTGGGTCTACAGTAACTTGAAATATTTTGATAATCATTCAGATTTATTAAAGTTATGTTATTTGGATCTAGGATCCAGTGTTCATAATGCATAAAAAAAGAGGATTTATTTCGGATAAAAAAGTTTCTAAAATATTTAATTTATCTGTAATTCATTGAACATTAAGATACAATAATTGCCACTTTGTTAATATATCGCACTCGTACCTTCCGTTGATGCCGGAATAGACGTCGGTGGCTCTTCCGAGAATTGGTGGTAAAAATTTTAATTAGTGTAGTGATGTCTCCCCACCATTAGATGCTTTGGACCAAATGTACATTTTTTTTATTTTAATTGCTTTACTCTCTTCATAAAATGGATAATACATTCCGAGTTCCGTTAGAAACAGATAAAAAATATTATTAAGCTTTTAAATTAAACGTCAAGAAGAAATAAGTTTTAATGCACATTACGTGTGTATTGCGCAATGACTACACCAAAGCATTTGTTATGACTAGACACCGGACAATTTCCGTGCGTGCAGGGCTGGCACATGGGATAAGAGGTAATAACAAACATTTGTATGAAACAATTAAATACATACCTCGAGTACCTTAACATTTCATGAAATCTCCTGTACTGTGTTCAAGGCATTAGCATAGATTGCAAGGCATGTGCCAGACACGTTATATGAATCATATTGCCTGGCAGTTCTACACAAACACTGTCCCAAGATAAATGTGACAAAAGGTGTAATGGATAATAAATTGTCGAATTTTGGAAGGGCACTTGGTAATTCAGTCCTGCTTGTATTTACAAAGATGGTACGCTATAAAAATGCCGTCAAAGGAATTTATCCATTAAATGAGTAAATCTTTTTGTCAATCGTTTAAATTCCGCCATTTTTATAGCGTTCCAACTGTCTGGAAATCACAAATATATAAATTAGTATTATGAATAATTTATGTTCTTAACGTCTTATCTTATCTTATTTTTAACAAAAAACTGACTACTAATAAAAAAAGGGTTAGTTCCAACAAAGTAAATTTATGTTCCTAAAATTTGGCAAGTAGACACAAATTGCATTCTAAACAACTCTTTTTTATGAAAGTGTTTTCATATATTGAAAAATAAAGATAGTTTATTTATAAATTGACTCATAAAACACCCAGTATAACACCGATTCAACTAATTTTTAATATATCATAGCAGAAGTAATTTCCGAAGTGCTTTTACAAAATTCGAAATTTTTTTTGTCCATTACACCTTCTGTTACACTATCCTGGGACACAGTGTATATGCCAATGCGTCTGATACAGCAGTAAACATTTTCACTTTTAACACTAATATTACACAAAGCATTTACTACGAATGTATTCGTATTGACTTGCAACATCCATTTACTAAATATTATTAGTGAAGGTGTTATCTGAAAAGCACTTAAAATACTCATAATAACATTAATAATTTTATATTCTTTAAGATCTGTGGCTTCGTCTACATAAATCCACACATACAGATTTTTCACGTCCTCCGTGATAGTGTCGACATAGTTATTACGATTTATTTTTATCCTCGCGCCTACCGTTTATACACTGCGGCGTTTTTAAATAAATTGAATAGGGAATAGGGAATACGATCTAGACCTCGCTGCGCACACACAGCTATTGTTCTTTCCTATGGGAAAGACAGGCCGGTCAGGAAGTCGGGCCCGGGATTCACAGAAATTGTCCGGTGTCTATTTATCACAGGAAAAAAGTAACAAAACCAGTTTTAGATTAATTCATCTGAGGTGAAGTGTTATTTCATTATCATCGTTGATTGTAAAGTGGTAGCCTTTCGTAGATGTACTTCTGTGCATGTTGTATGTTGTCGTTTCGTCTGATGTGTTAAGTTATATCTCTTGTCATTTCAGAGATATGTATGTTGTTTTTTGTGCCGTCTCTGTTATAGTCTTTCATACAGTTTGGTCCGTGTTCTCTCTGTAAGGGTTCTAGGTTAGCGTATCTATTCGCGTTTGTCAGTAGTCTTAGTAATTTGTTTCGTGTTGTTTGTAGTCTTTTGTACTGTGTGTCGGAAATAAATCTCCATGAATGCAGGCATAACGTCAGTCTAATTATTGTTTTGTAGTAGTTTGTTGTCCATGGTGAATGTACTCCGTTTGTTGATTAATGGACATAATTTGATACCGTATGTCTGTTTACTTGTTTGTAATGTGTTATTTAAAAAACAGTCGTTTGTTTTGTGCCAGTCCGAGGTACTTTACTGTATTTTTCTGTCGTTTATTTTTAATTTGTTAAATGTTGTTATGTTGCAACACCCCCGTCCAATTGCTGTCATAACACAATAAGATGAGGGTTGTACTTATTGACCGGTAGCTCAGTGAGCAGGTCGTGAATAAGGGCTTAGATTGATTTGAGTTTTCACCAAAATCTAGGCTGGGCGCCAGGACTTTTGCAAATACCAAATAATTAAAAGTTTACTTTAAAAGGTAAAGATAATGTTAAAACTTGAATTCTGTTGGGAAGAAAATCAAATAAAAAGATATTATTTAATAAAAAGTATAATAAAGACTAGTATATGTACAATATTTACATTGGCTCAGATGGCCTCTTTTTAGTCAAAAAAATCTAAAGGTGGTTGAAGACCAACAACTAACCACACAAAAAAATGATGTTATTGAAAGGCAAAAAAAAATTAAATGCCTGATCTCTTACAAATTTCTTCTGATCAAATAGAAACGTTCGCTGGGGACGAAGATTTTTACGTAACTTTCAATAGATTCGTCCAGCGAAGAATTCACCAATGGCTAAGCTCTTAATGGGTTCGGTGTCCGTTTGAATCACCACTGTCAGTACTGCAGTTACCCTTGAGAAAAAATGCCAGTTGTATAAAATATCGTTTTCCTGCTCCACCCTGTTATAATGATTAGTTCGATCCACCAGTTATCCTCTTCTCTTGGTCCAGGTATTTACATAAAAAGGCGTGAGTTTTATGGGTTCAGTATTATAGGCAAAACAAAGTTAAAAGCTGTGACGTTTGAATTATCCAGCTACGTAGACAAAATATGAATGTTAACACAAATTTACAGAGTAAATTGCAAACTTAACAAACTAGGATCGGTATCCCACAATATTTTAGGAAGTTGAAGACTTCAACTAACTTAAGTATCAATAAAAGTTACGTTAAATAGAAAAAAATACTAGTCCAACAAATAAACTAGGTGCAGCTATGATAATAAACAAAGTGAAATAGGTATTCACTATATGTTAATTTTTTTACTAAAAGAAGTTAATCTTCAAGAAAATAGAATTTAGAATGTCTGTATACAGACAGACAACTAGAAAGATAACGTAAATAAACATTTGCTAAATACAAAACAATATGATAGTTCTCAACTTGAAGGTAACGTTAAATTAAATTATTTATTAGTTCCTCGGAGAGACGTAATAATGAATTGCAGATAAAGTTAAATAAAAATATATAATTTGACTATATGTTTACTGTAGATAATAAAAAGTTAATCAAGTGCCAGATAACTAGGCAGGTATCTTTACCAGAGAACGAGGCAAGGCTCCACTAGAACAGCGTTACTGACTAAATACTAAGTAAACGTTCAAGTAAGCATTCGATATTTTCTATTTAGAAAAACCTTACGTTACTGAGGTCTGGTTGGTAAATATATGCACTGGTATAAAATGATCCATCACAAAACAAATGCACCACATTACCACCACATAATTTTCACAAAGGTTATAAACAAATAGGTTTAGTCCAAAAAGTTGTACCAATCTCCAAATGTCACCAGTCACCACTGTTCAGAGCGCTACCAACATAGCCAAGTGACCTAAAACATCAACAGACAAAGACAGAAAACAACTAACTACGATACAAAATGGCGACATCCGTTGCCGAGTAAATCTAAACTTTACAATAAGCCAAAGTTAGTTTAAATTAGCCACGAACTTATTACAATATCAGAGGGATATTAGATAAATTGCCAACAAGGCATGATAAATCGATACCAATCAATATCAATGATGACTGTTCCAAAAAACAACCAAGGTGAACTGATCACTGAAAAGCAAATTCGCCCAAGGCGTAAATTAAGATAATTATGGTACGATATTATTATGAAAATTACCTCAAAGGTACTTTAAATCAATATAGCAACTTTTTAAATAATGATGATCATAAAATCACAAGATAATACCAGAAAATATATAAATTTTACCAGACCGCTGACCTAGAGATGGTTTCCATCTGAACGCTACACTAGAAGAAGGAAGAAGCACCGTTCTGCTCTCCCACCTAAACTCGGGTATAGTTTGGAAAGAGAGAGACATTTGGGAGTAGAGAAAAATCTGCAAAACCAACGGTTCCAGTAGAAATCAGTGGCGCCATCTGGACTAGACTAGCAGAAACTTAATTCATCGTGGAACACACCCAACTGTAATGAAATGGCTTGCAATTTCGTTACAATGTTTGTGAATTGTGAATTTTTTTGTCATAGTTGTTGTCTCTCTTTTTGTTTCGTTGACTTTTCTCTTTCAGTCCTTGTAGTAGTTCGTCAGTATGTTTAGGTAGTAGTGTATTTTCTGTGTGGCAGTCTGTGCGCAGAATTATTTTCCATATGCATATAATCCTGTAGTCTGCGTGAAGTAATGTGTTCGTGTTAGGATACCTGGGTATGTCGTCAGTGTATGAACTGTATACTTTATTTCAAGCCCATTTGCAACATAAAAACCGTCGACTTCTTTGAGGGCAGTAAAGGGATCAAAGAATGACGATTTTTATATTGCAAATACATTTGAAATAAATTGTACAATGTCAGCAAAAGGATAGTGCCTTGCGGCACTCCTGTCTTAGTGATTTTAATCGACGACACAGCATCGTTAACTCGTACCTGAGACATTATGTTTTCTATGTAGCTCTTTACTAGGCTAACAATGTACATAGGAAAGTTGTGTGTGTTTTTTAATTTGTACAGGAGGCCCCCGCATTATGATTTTCAATACATTTTAGCTTACTATTTAAGTCAATATTAACAAGAAGAATTTAAATCTTTGAATTTTAATTAGATTAAGGGCCGGTTTTTCCACCTCCTATTAAATCAATTTGACAAATAAGTTTCACTATTATAAACAATTATTTATATTTATAGAAACTGTATCCAAGTAAACTGTTTACCAAATAAATTTAACAGGAGATGGAAAGAAGATGGTAGATAGTTTTTTGGATACGATTGTATCTACAACTGTTTCCATGGAACTTATTTATCAAATGTATTTAATAGGGGATGGAAAAAAACGGCCCTAAGTTTTATGAATTTTTTTTATCAAAAGATAATACCTGATTTAATAACTAAATTCGGCTTAATTATGTATTATTAGAATGCATGTTTTTTTGAATTTTATTCACAAAATTTGCGTTCAGACGATAATTTGGCATATAGAATTTGCTAAGTTAGAGTTGAAATCGGCTCCAGGCCAAAATTGTCAGACTTTATATTAGGCTCATTATTTACTTAAATGTTAAAGAGAAGTGCTTCTGCCGTAAGATTAGTAAACGTGATCTTGCTACTTGCTTGTGGTTTTACTTTAATTAAATGTACTGAAGGTTGTATTTATAAAACGCAGTGCATTATACATTCTAACTGTAAACATAAAAGCATCAGGTAGAATTTGATTATGAGGATATTTTCAATTACGCGTTTCAGTAAATAAATAAATTAAAGTTTATTGATTAAACCGCCAGATATTGCTAACCTCGCTGCCAACATTTTACAAATTCCTTAGATACATTTCAGCTTCGCTTTATATTTTTCTCTATGTCACCGTTTTCATCTACTGCTTCTAGGCCAATTTCTCTAATGAGTAATTTTTTGGTCGTTTTAAATATGTCCCCTATTATCGCTCTTTCTGAACATCATTCCTTTCATGATATGACTTCCTTTTTTTGCGCTGTAGTTTCTATGTTACAATTTCCATTAATTATTGTACAATTATAATTAGAGAATAACATTTATTATAAGTGTTATTGGGTATTGTAACGAAATTGCAAGCTATTTCATTCCAGTTTGTTGCTGTTACACGATGAATTAAGTTTCTGCCAGTCTAGTCGAGATGGCGTCACTGATTTCTACTGGAACAGTTGGGTTTGCAGATTTTTGCACTAAATATCCATCTATCTTTATTGCTCATACTCTACTCTCAAATGTCTGTCTCTTTCCAAACTATAATCGAGTTTAGGTAGCAGAATACTTCGATGCTACTTTCTTCTTACTAGGGCAGCTAGAGACAGTGGTTGTCTCTGGTGCCGCGTTCTGATGGAAACCATCTCTAGTTCTGCGGTCTGGTAAGATTTATATGTTATCTGGTATTATCTTATGATTTTATGCTCATCATTATTTAAAAAGTTGCTATATTGATTTAAAGTACCTTTGAGGTAATTTTCATAATAATATTGTACCGTAATTATCTTAATTTACGCCTTTGGCGAATTTACCTTTCGGTGATCAGTTCACCTTGGTTCTTTGGAACAGCCATCATTGATATTGATTAGTATCAATTTATCGTGCCTTGCTGGCAATTTATCTAATATTCCTTTGATATTGTAATAATTTCGTGTGTTAATTTAAACTAACTTTTGGTTATTGTAAATTTTAGATTTACTAGGCAACGGATGTCGCCATTTTGTATCGTAGTTAGTTGTTTTCTGTCTTTGTATCTTGATGTTTTAGGTCACTTAGCTACGTTGGTAGCGCTCTCTAAACAGTGGTGACTGGTGACATTTGGAGATTGGTACACCTGGTTGGACCAAACCAGCAAACCTATTTGTTTATAACCTTTGTGAAAATTATCTAATTTGGTGCATTTGTTTTGTGGTGGATTATTTTATACCAGTGCATATATTTATCAACCAGACCTCAGAAACGTAAGGTTTTTCTAAATTTAAAATATCGACTGCTTCCTTGAACGTTTACTTAGTATTTAATCATGAACGCTGCTCTAGTGGAACTTTGCCTAGTTCTCTGGCAAAGATACCTGCCTAGTTATCTGGCACTTGTTTAACTTTTAATTATCTAAAGTAAACATATAGTCAAGTATATATCTTTATTTAACTTTATCTGCTATTCATTAGAACCTCTCTCCGAGGAAACAATAAATGATTTATTTTAACGTTACCTTTAATTTGAAAAACTCATATTGTTTTATATTTAGCAAATATTTATTTACGTTATCTTTCTAGTTGTCTGTCTGTATACAGACATTCTAAATTCTATTTTCTTGAAGATTAACTTCTTTTAGTGAAATAATATCTTAACAGTTAGTGAATACCTATTTCACTTTGTTTATTATCGTAGCTACACCTAGTTTATTTGTTGGACTAGTATTTTTCCTATTTAACTTAATTTTTATTGATACTTAAGTTAATTGAAGTCTTCAACTTCCTAAAATATTGTAGGACACCGATCCTAGTTTGTTTAGTTTGCAATTTACACGGTAAATTTGTGTTAACTCATATTTTGTCTACGTAGGTGGACAATTCAACGTCACAGCTTTTAACTTTGTTTTGCCTATAATACTGATCTCATAAAACTCTCCCCTTTTTATGTTAATACCTGGACCAAGAGAAGAGGATAACTGGTGGATCGAATTGATCATTATATACTGGGTGGAGCAGGAAAATTATATTTTATACAACTGGCATTTTTTCTCAAGGGTAACTGCAGTACAGACAGTGGTGAGTCAAATTGACACCGAACCCCATTAAGAGCCTAGCCGTTGGTGGATTCTTCGCTGGACTAACCCATTGGAAGTTACGTAAGATCTTCGTCCCCAGTAAACATTATATTTGGTCCGAAGAAATTTGTGAGAGATCAGGCATTTAATTTTTCTTTCTCTTTCAATTACATATTTTTGTTGTGTGGTTAATTGTTGGTCTTCAACCCCGTAGATATTTTTTGACTTGTAAATATTGTGCATATAGATTATTATATTTTTTTTTATTAAATAATATCTTTTTATTCCACTTCCTTACCAACCGAATTCAAGTTCTAACGTTATCTTTACCTTTTAAAATAAAATTTTAATTATTTGGTACTTGCAAAAGTCCTGGCGCCCAGCCTAGATTTTGGTGATAACTCAAATCAATCGAAGCCCTAATTCACGACCTGCTCACTGAGCTACCGGTCAATAAGTACAACCCCCAGCTTATTGTGTTATGCCAACAATTGGACGGGGGGTGTTGCAGTATACAGGGTGATTATTTTTGACCGTCTATTATAAGTATATTGAGGAAGAAAAAGATATTGATCTGAAAATTTGACTATAGTCCTAACGAAGTACGATTTGTGCAATGAAAATATTTTCAAAATTGTGACATTTCCGGTTATACCGGAAGTAGACCCTATTTTTGTTATTTTAAATAGAAAGTCCTATTTCTAATTTTTTTTTTGGTTCTACAGAAAATTTAAAGGTCCTTTTTTTTTAAAGGTTCCATATACTTAAAATTAATATTTTCTGAGATATTAAATTAAAATTTTTACAAAAAAGTTGTATAACATAAAAATTAATATCTCAGTAACAAGTAAAGATAATGTGTTCAATTTATGGGTGTAAGACAAGGTACTGAAGCTACTCATCATGTAAGAAATTTACGAAAATCTCCACTACGAAGTTTCTAAGATTAACGATATCTGTCGACCACATAAAAACAGCCAAAAATATGTTTTTTAACTATACTATACCTAATTGAATATATTAGTCGATAGAGAAAAAAATGGGCATCTATCCATATACCATGTTACTATACCCAAAATGTATGGTTCTATATGTTTGACATTTTCTAATTTTATTGATGAAAGGAAATTTTATAACGAAAATTTTACAATTTATTTTTATAATGAAACATCAATTAAACTGTTCAAAATGTTGTCCGTTCACCTCTAAACATTTTATAGTCCTTCTATTCCCTCAGAATTTTATTTGGGTCCAAATCTGCAAATGATCTAACTCTATCCAGCAGTTCGTATCTGCTGATTACAGGAATCGAAAGACTTCACTTTTTTTACGTCCCCAAAGTTAAGAATCCATGGGATTCAAGTCGGGACATTTGGCAGGCCAACTGCATGGACCCAAACGCTTTAACCACCTGTTCTTTAACATTTGATTCAGTTTGTCACTAGCTGGAATAGTACAATGACTTAAAGTTCCATCGAGTTCGTAATATCGATCAATAGGTAAATTTTCTAAAAAGTTCGTTACGACATTTTTTAAAATCTCTAAATATCTTGGTCTATTCAAATTTTCGTAGTAAATGTAGCAACACAATTCATTGCCCATTAACAAACAAAGCATATTAAAACTAAATTTGTATTGAAAATTCCTGTCGTGTAACAATTATTTTGATTGCTTCAAAAATGTGAATTTCTTCCATTGAAAATGCCGTCTTTTGAAGAAATTGCCTCGTCGCTTTGAATATTTTTTTCTAAAAATTGAGGATCTCGTTGCGTGTTGATTAATATCATTTCGTAAATTCCTCTTGGGTAACTTGACCTGAAACAGCTTTTCATTATCACCAGTATTTTCAAGGCATAAAGCATTTCATTCCAAAGTTGAACCACGATGACACGAAAGAAATTTCCAAGCCAAGCAACAATTCAATTATGTACAAGTAGAAGCGGATAGACATGTAATAACAATTATATCGTAGTTGTGGACGGTATATGTAAATTAGAAAATACGTATCACTATCTGAGTCTAAATGTTCTTGATAATATACAAAATGTATTACAAGCTCTAAAAGATGCTCCCAGTATTCAACTGAATAACCAACCCATTTATGCCCACGGATACCATATGGTATTGCAAATCATTTCTCATTTCTTCAGCGCACCATAATGACGGTTAAAATGAGAGAAGTTTGTGTGTTCGATTTTGTGCTCGGTAAACAGTCGGGTTTGGTTTTTCGTCATAGGCAGTGTGATTGGAGACGTTTTCGTGGTGGTGTACCAGTGTTTTTATCAGATGATTTCGTGGTGCGCGTAATAATGGACATTCGATTGGCTTAAGTACTTTTTTAATGTAGTTTTGTTGTATTTTAGGTGAAGTACAATACATTATTTTATTGCCTATGACTGTTAAAATACTCCTGTCTATGGATAAAATAGATACCATCTAATACAGGGTCCATTATAGTGTTCCAAAGGTCACTGATCCGTGGACGTTTTGGGCAATAGTGAGTTGCTGCTAATTTGTTGAAAAATATTGTTTTGTATTATTTTAGAAAAGATTTTTCGCTCTCGTAAGCTTTATATATGCTAAACGAAGATTATGACAAGCAATTTGAGGAAATATTTGTGGAAGTGTCCGATCCTAATACCGACACAGACGAGGACTCTGCGGACGAAGACGAAGGAGGGATGATCCATAACCTCAATGGTAAAATAAATTTTTCATTTTTTATATTTGTTTTTCACTTATTCTTGGTTCCTGATATTGCAGGTAGTCAACTGCGAGCTACTGCTGAAAGAAAATTGTTAAATAATGACAGAATTGGAAAAACCAGTGAGGACGATAAGCCCGTATGTAAGAAAAATTTTTGTTCATCACCGTTTACGTTTTTTTTTTCAGGAAACTGGCGGAGTTCGTAAATGTAATACGTTAGACCACAGAAAATATTATTTTGTTGCAATCTGAAAGCCAGGCATGGATATCCTTACTAAAAAATCCATTCCAAAGTGGATCTCCGGTGCTATAGCACCGATGGTCGACAATTTCCTGAAGCAGATTACTCCATGTACAAGGACATGTCGCCAGTTAAGCTATTTCAACTGTTTTTTGACGATGGTAATTTCCAGTACATTGCTGAGCAAACGTAACAATGTGCGCATTTTAAAAATGAAGCAGTGTCTGTTTCGCTGTTTTATCGCAATGTTTATTGTTAGTGGTTACAATAATTTAACTCAAAACGGTTGTATTGGGATAAGAAAGATGATTTCCACAACAAAATGGTAGATTTCTCCAAATTCAGACATTTATTGATATAGTAGATAACACCCTAATATATAAATCTGACAAGGCTTGGAAATTGCGACCGCTAATGAATGCAATTAAAGAAAAGTGTTTGACCAATTTTCAACCAGTTCAGAATTTATACTACGATGAGTCTATGATATAATATTATGGACGCCACGGATGTAAACAATTCATCCATGGTAGCCCCATCCGCCTCGAATATAAAATGTGGTCCCTCAATTTCAAAGATAGATATCTCATTGATTTCGATTTGTATCAGGACAATGATTCTCGAGGAGATGTAGACCTTAGCAAATTAGTTGTAAAATGCGCAGCACCGATGATACTGATGTTAAAAGAACTACCACAACCGCCATATGTTACGCACATCGATAACTTATTTACCGACTTGAATGTGTCGGCTTATCTTTGAAATTTAGGTTATAATGCAACTGGCAAAATTCGAGAAAATCGAATACCAGGATCATGTCCGATTACCGGAAAACAACAGTTTCAAAAGAAGAAGAGCGGAGATTACAAATATATCATTGAGGAAATGACGGTGTCCTCTTAGTATGGTGTATGGATAATTCTTTTGGAACGGTAAAGAAGTATTGTCAATAAGAAATAAAACATGTGATAGTTAATCGCCCACACTGTGTAGCTGTTTACAATCGAAACATGTTGGGGGATCGATCTTATGGACCAAGGTGTTGCTGTTTATCGGATTGGAGTACACGGCAAGAAGAGGTACTGATTAATTTTTACATGGCTTATTGATGCCGCATTGCACAATGCTTGGTTTCTGTGCAGAGAAAATAAGGAAATATCGTCATTGGATTTTAGAAGACAGATAGTCGAAGCATATTTAACAAAATATAAAACGACACCAAAGGTTGCTGGACGGATCAGTCTAACCAAAAATTTACTTCCAGATATCTGATTTGATCGAATAAACCATTTTATGATCTCGTGTAACAGACGTAGATGTGCTGAATAGGATGTAAACCTTTTAGTAGAAATAATATGCCAAATTTGTGATGTTGGTCTTTGTATCAACTGCTTTGCCTCTTATCATACCAAATAGGTCTATAGGCTTTTTATGTGTTATAGCATATATAATTACATAGGATTTTTTTTGATAACTTCGGAACAAAAATGTTCTTAAACACTCACGAATACCAAATGGTATGTTTTTTTAACCTTAAAGCCTAAAATAGCAGAATATTACCTATTTTCCTCAAAACACTTAAAAAAACTAAAACAATAAAATGAAAATAATTTGGGCACTGATGGCTCAAACGTGCAGTAACATGTTAAAATAAAATCTGTGTTGCACAAATTATGCTTAATTAACTGATACGTTGACAAAATCCTGTAGATGAATTATAAGCATTTTTTAAGATTGCAAATATTACTTCGATAGATGTTGAACATTTATTTTCACTTCATGCAAGTGTGTTCGCCAGGGTAAAAAATTCCTTCCTTAAATTTCTAAACTTATTATACAAGGACCAGCACATAAACTGGGTCAGCAAGAAAAATTTGTACGTTTTTGATTAATTTTTTTCTCAGTGAACACAAAATATGTAGAAGCATTTGTTTTGCATTCTTGCAGCATTTTTGTTCATTTTTTCTTCTTATTTTTTTTCTTTCCTTATCATTTTAAAAACTGACGAATTTTAACATTTTTATCATTATGAGAAATCATTTTTTAGTACTGACTTGTATTCTGCCGATTGTTTTAAGTGCTGGTAATTTTTGAAAATGTCCTCATCTTCGCTAGAGCGGTTGCTTAATTGATGCTGGCATTAGCATTCGAGTCACTGAAAAGGTTTTCCTGCCACAGGGCAGTTGTTCGTTTTCGAGACGCCAGCGAATACCGTAAAAGTCTGGAATCTGGAGGAAATCGAACCATAACTCCTGACAATGAATCATCGTGATTTCTATTTTGCGAGATCGACATATGACTGCCGGATAAGTACGGAATGAACCACAAGAAGTGTGCCAGGTCATCGTCGGCGGTAAAACTGTAAGGAAACGGCTAGTTGAAACAAATTTATTTGTTAGAAAGCCAACAACAGGCCCCGAGTTTCTTCGGAATCATTGTGTTGCCAGGATCAATTTTGGATGCGAATATCTCAATAGGAATATCGGGCAGTGGATCAATCTTCTTTTCACCGATGAGTCCCAACTTGCCCTGAAGTTTTCAGATAGACGAAAGAGAGTATGGAGAAAGCGAGTTATTAATATACTCTCTAGCCGTTAAAGTAACTCGCCATTTTGGAGGTTTTTCCGGGTTTAATTGTTAAGCAGTTTCTTTTAATTCACGCTAATGCTCACCCGCACGTGGCCAGAATTATTAAAAACTACCTCCGTGACGTCGATATTGAAGCCCTAGACTGGTCAGCACGTAGTCCTGGCCTATATCGCATATAACACGTATGGAATATGCTGGGAAGACGAATCAGGCAATGCCGTGGGCAGTTGTTAAGACTGCAGCAACTTGGGGATTCACAACAGAAAGAGTGGAATCTCATTCTTCAAGAGGCCATCCAACATGTAATTAAAGGCATGCAAGGTAGACTTGAGGGTGTAATCGCTAAGGGAGATAATACTCGTGATTAAATAAAGAAATTTCATTTTATATTCTCCTATTCTTTGTTCATGTCAGGTCCTCAAATTCTCTTCGGACACTTTAGCAAAAGAGTTTAGAAAATACGCCAAGATATAATTTTACACGTTTTGTTTACAATGAGAAAACTTTTAATTGAAAATATACCAATTTCTCTTATTGTCCCACACTTGTACTGGTCAGTGTAGTTGTTATTGTTAATTCTGTTGTACTAATTGTCAACGTCTTTGACATAATTGTAAGTTACTACCAAAATGGTAATGATATAAAAAATGTATATTAATTTAAAGTTTACTTCAAATTTATTTGCAGCATAAATAACGTCGCGTCGGCTTCTTTGTTTCCTCTACCGCTTTCAAAGTAGCCGACTATGTTGCAGATATATTTGAAAAACACTTTACAATGTACTCTTCTAATATTTTGTCAATTAGAAATATTCTTATTCCAATTTTTTATGTAAATTTTTATGTGTATTATGCAGTGAGCATAATCATAATTTAATTATTTTAAAAAAATATTGTAATATCTCCTACGAGCAGTTAAATTTGCATAATAATATTCGAAAACAAATTATTATTTTAGGCAAAGGAAGCACGAGAGTGCTTTAAGGCACGCTGAGGACATAATCAGTAAGTAGAAATAAGGTCGGCATTAGTCTCCAACGTATATAAAGTACAAAGACGACAACGTTGAGTTTTTCTTATTCTTTGAAGTAATATACTAGCTTGGTTTACTTTAAATTACTAAGAAACTTAAATTAAATATGTCATAACGAATAAATTAATGCCCCTTGTAAATAAAGAAATGGAAACTGTTCAATAATTATTTTTTTGGCATTCGCAGACTTTAAATAAATTAGAAAAATGAAGTAACAATAAACAGCACCTAACGGAGCTAATATGCTTATTATTAAGCCTGACTCAAACTATGGACAGGTGTATTTGGAAAATATTCGTCACTTGCGAATACTTGCCATGTCATGTGGATGAATCATTAACGTATGTATCTCATTAATCAGGTGAAAAATATTCAGTTGGAAGAAGGTAAAATTTTTACCTTTGACGCATTTTCGTTGCTTCCAAGTGTTCCGATACCACAGATCTTGATTTACTGTAAGGATCTACTCGAATCAAGCAATCTCAGTCGATATGTAGTAAAGGAATATATTTAGCTCACTAAACTTTGCTCGAAACGATATTGCTTTCGATTCAATGAAAATTTCTTCGATTAACATAAAATACAGCAATGGGTAACTCATTGTCAGCATTCATTGCTAGTCTCTTCATGAATAAATTCGAAACAGAAGCAAAAGAAGAATTCGAGTATTCCCCAGGATTTGGCTTAGGTATGTGAATGATAATTTTGCAGTGTTTAATACAAAAATCGCTGATATTGACAACTTTGTTTCTAAATTAAACAGTCGTTTCACGTCGGCTAAACTCACATATGAAATTGAAAACTCTGGACAACTACAATTTTTAGACGTACTAATAATTATAAATATTGAAAATAAGTTAGAATTTGACATGTACAGAAATGATACCAGTACTCTTATATATCCCGAAGGACCTTCAATAAGGAGAGGTTTGATAGGCATTTATTAAGGATATAGCTGCGAGTAATGGATATTCTGTAAGTTTCATTGTTAAAATAATTAGGAAACGTAAATTTTTAGAGAAAATTTCTCGACCTTTCAAAATGAAAGAGAAAATCCGAAATTTTTATTGATTCCATTCGATTCTCGGTTCACCCGTGTTATTGGTAAGACTTTCAAAGATATAAATGTGACAGTGGTTCGTTCATCAGGAAATACACTACAACAACTTTTAGGCAATCCAAAAGACAAAATTGAAACAAACGGGGATTTACGAAATTAACTGCAAAGACTGTAATCCAAAGTATGTAGGACAAACTAGACGATCAATTCAAACTTGATTCAAAGAGCACATTGCTCATCTCAAATATGGTAGAATAGATAAATCTAGTGTTGTTCAACATGCGTTTGAGAACAACCATAAAGTAGATATAGTAAATTAAAATTAATTAGGAATGTAACAAATACTAGACTTGGAAATCACAAGGTGTACAAATAGTATCCAAATAGCCCGCTCGATTAGTTAGTGGGTCACGGTTCACAGATCCGTGACAATAGTTTAGGTATAAATAGGATACATTGTTGGCATAAGGTTAGTTTTAATCATCTCCAGATGATGCCAACCCAGTTGGCGAAACGCGCGTTGAGTGCAGTATAATGTATTTTGGTCTTTCGTGGAATACTACGGCAGTGTTATCTTCACATCAAAAGTTCGAGGCCACCCTTAATGTAATACATAGTAATAATGTAATATTTATAATGAAAGAATATATAATAATAATGTAATATTTATTACATTAGTATTTACTAAATTTTATAGTTACTTTCGGGGGTTTCTAAGGGCCACCTTGACAACGCAAAAAATGCAGAAAGACGTGTCGGTGGATGTTTTAAAGTTTTGAAATGATTGTTCAACTGGTGAGTATTTTTGTTTTATTTATTTTTGGTTTTATTAAATAGAATAGTTAGAATTAAAAATAACATTATTGAGTCAGTCGTACTGAACATAATGTGCATATTATCTTTTTTATAATCCAAGTTTCAGCATTTTGGCAAATAGCCGTGAAAAGAATTGTTTAAAAAGATATATAAATTTTTTGCGTTATTATATTTCATTTCATTCTATATAACACAATTAACAGGTTAACCGCTACAGATATTTTACGAAAGTTACAAAACTTTGAAGAAAGGAACAGATCTCTTTTCCGAAACGTTAAGGATTTATATGTACATATATTATTTTTTGTATTATTCTTGTCAGAAAACACCCTCCGACTGATCCTTTGGAGTATAGTTACAATACATGCGTATATGTTTATTGTTTCTGTATCATACTGGGTAACTGTATTTTTTAGATAATCGAGTTTAGAAGAATTATTCATGTGGTAGTAAATACTAAGAAAGAAAAAGAAAAATTATTGGTTAATAATAAGAAATAAATACATTGTTTATATTTTTGTGAATTTTAGAATGAAAAATGTATGTTGTTATTTTATTGTATTTCCCATAGCGTGCAGAACATTATAAATTAAAAGAAGATGAAAACATCAGTCTTAAATAACAACTCTTACAGAAAACTTTATGTGCGGCTGCTGCTTAGTTCTGGAGCAAGGTTCGACAGGCTGATCTCATCGCCGAAATGACTTTAACTTACATTTCCGCAGAAACAAGATCAGTCTGTTCACCCCGCACACACCACCAAATTGTCTTTTCCGTTTCCAGTTAACTTAATGGCATCAACGATCTACGTGACACTTAATTACACACCCACCAATTTATCGCAAAATTGATAACGGTCCCGAACTAGCTTTTTTGAAAGGAACTAACTAGATTACAAATCACTGTTAAATCATTATAGATAATCCGTACAACTCGGATGACAATGTATATTGTTTTGTTTTATAATAAATAAATATACAGGAGAGTGATGGACAACTAAGTTGACTGATATTTAAAATACGCAATATAGTATGTAAATACATACATACCATTATTCTACACATATTGCGCATAAGTACAGTATTTTTAAAACAAATTCATACCTACTAGTGCTGTGCAAGTGATTTTTGATTGATAATATTTTCATCAAATCAAACAGCACAATTTTCGCGCCATTTCCAATTTATTACAATACTAGTGACGCAATAATAGCTTTAGACCGGACAAATCTGGAATTCGGAAAACCTGAGAAAAATTCCTTTGAAACATATTTTGTTACATTATGCTACTTTAACTAAAATATTTCGCAGAAATTAATAAAATGCCTGGAAAAAGTTAAAACTGTTTTAATTTAGAAATATCAGAAAAGAACAACCATTTGTAAAAATGAATTAGCACCAATTTACTACCTAGGTTAATATAGTGCAGTCTGCCTATTTTTGGCCCCATGTTAATTTTTCACTTCGGAGATACAGTCAACAAAAATATGTAAAAAATCGGAAATTTTCCGTAGAATTCAATAAACCAAAATACAAACAACTGGCACCTCGGGGGCCCATAGTAAATTGGGCCCAAAGTTGGCCAAAAACGGTTTTTTCCATTTTACTCTGTCATGGTGCCATAAAATGAAAACAAGTTTTATACTAAAGTTGTAGAACTATTAAATACGGATCGATCTGTGGAAATCCGATGTCAAAAAATTCAAAAATAAATTATTCATTTGAAAAAAAAACCGTTAAAAATCGCGTTTTTTTGAAACGCTCATATCTTCGTGAAAACAAATAATTTTTTCACGAAACTTGGCAAAAGTGTAGCTCCCTACTAACTAAAAAAGATCGTTTGCAAAAAATTTAAAAATATTATAAACATTTTGCAAAAAGTGATTTTTTTCGAAAAAATCACGTTTTTTTAAAATCTCGATAGCTCATACACGCTTTCATATTACTAGTCAATTTTGAGCCTAAAATTTGCTTGAAATGTTGTACTAACATGGTTATTTATTGCGCGCTTTTTAAATTGATCGGTAATATGCGAAAAAATCGGTTGAAAAATCGGTCTTTTAATTTGGCCACCCTCCCACCTACGGAGGCAGCAGCGGCTCAACATGCCTACCGCTCCTATTTGCAGTTGCAAACGTGGCTCGGAACTTCGCTAGAGCCAGAACAATGGGGTTGGACTTTCGACGGCACTAATCTGCTTCCCACGTACAGCTCGGATCAGCTGGTTCCAGACGAAATCGTTAAAACGATAGCCTGCAGATGCGGAAGCGGATGTAAAACGAAGATCTGTAGCTGCAGGAGGCATGGTTTGAAGTGTTCAAGCATGTGCTTGACATGCGATCAAGAAAATTGCACTAATATAGAAATAACTACGATGGAGGCAGATGCTCTTGATGACGACTTGGACGAAGATATATTTAATGAGTCTTGCGTGGTGATGGATGAATCACAGACCAATGTCCATGATGATGATGAGATCGAAAGCGAAGACGACTCTTCCGTACTCGCTGCATACAGCGAAGAACGTACCAGTGACAACGAGGAGGGGGGGGAGGGGTCTCCGATAAAAAAACTACGGATCAATTAAGTACTGTACACGTTTATATTCACTGTCAATATTTTGAACTTTCATGTAGAATAAATATTTTATTTTTATACTAAAAAATGTTACTTAACAATTATTATTTACCTGTCAACTCATATGTCTTTAAGAATCAACATAATGTTCAAGAGACATAATCGTATGAACGCTCTGTGTGCAGTTGAAACTACGATACGGTACGTATGATAAGAGCATACAGTTTTACAGATGTATCCACGTTACCACCGTCCCGCACCCCCACGACACCGCTCGACCGAACGAACGTATGAGCCGGGGTGTGCTTCGCTTGCCATTAAATTTCCAAAGAATAGAGAGCGAATATGTCATTGTAATATTTTTTTTTTTGTAAAATACAAGTATTGAACTTCAAACTCTGTAAATTTCAACCCTTAATATTAAAAGATAGCGTCACTAGATTTTTTTTCAAAAAAAAAATTATCTCGGCTCCAAAGGGTCGTAGATAAAAATTTTTTTTTTGTAAATTTATAAAAAAAACCAGTTATTCAATGCTGCTAACAAAAAAGAAAAAAATTTTATTTTCTTGAAAAAAAATCGATTTTTTTTGTTGTTAAAAAAAACGATCTTTCAACCGATTTTTCGCATATTACCGATCAATTTAAAAAGCGCGCAATAAATAACCATGTTAGTACAATATTTCAAGCAAATTTTAAGCTCAAAATTGACTAGAAATATGAAAGCTTGTATGAGCTATCGAGATTTTACAAAAACGTGATTTTTTTCGAAAAAATCAATTTTTGCAAAATGTTTATAATATTTTTAAATTTTTTGAAAACGATCTTTTTTTAGTTAGTAGGGAGCTACACTTTTACCAAGTTTTGTGAAAAAAATGATTTGTTTTCATGAAGATATGAGCGTTTCAAAAAAACGCGATTTTTAACGGTTTCTATCAAATAAATAATTTATTTTTGAATTTCCACAGATCGATCCGTATTTAATAGTTCTACAACTTCTGTATAAAACTTTTTTTCATTTTATGGCACCATGACAGAGTAAAATGGAAAAAACCGTTTTTGGGCAACTTTGGGCCCAATTTACCATGGGCCCCCGAGGTGCCAGTTGTTTGTATTTTAGTTTATTGAATTCTACGGAAAATTTCCAATTTTTTGCATATTTTTGTTTACTGTATCTTCACTTAAGGGTCCAAATCCGTAGGCAGACCGCGCTAATAATAGAGGCATACCAAGCATGTCTCTAATTTATAGCAGTAAAAAGAGTAGTGGTGAGAGGAGTTTAGTCCACCTGGGCTAGAGTCGTGCTCTCGGTACTTGCTTCGCAAGTCGCTATCCGCTACAGAGACATCTATGATGTCGGTCAGATAGTAGCATTTAGACCATACGAGTAGTTTCATACCTCTCACCACTACTCAATTTACCTTAGTTAGTATATGACTAGCAGGTTGGCCACTATCATTTGTCTGTTCCATAACCTATGGCATACTGAGGAGAACAAATAAGTTCGAAACCGGTCTATGTCTGGTTAGGAATTGACAAATGATATTGGTTATCGATCTATCATGATTTGAAGGTTTAATCCAATGCAGGTCGGAGTATTTGCCCGCTGAGTAGTTGTTTCCTTCAAATCATATTTAATAACAGTAGTTTAGTCCACCTGGGCTAGAGGTCGCCGCTCTCGGTACTTGCTTCGCAAGTCGCTATCCGCTACAGAGACATCTATGATGTCGGTCGGACAGTAGCATTTAGACCATACGAGAAGTTTCATACCTCTCACCACTACTCAATTTACCTTAGTTAGTATATGACTAACAAGTTGGCCACTATCATTTGTCTGTTCCATAACCTATGGCATACTGAGTAGAACAAATAAGTTCGAAACCGGTTTATGTCTGGTTAGGAATTGACAAATGATATTGGCTAATCGACCTATCATGATTTGAAGGTGTAATCCAATGCAGGTCGGGGTATTTGCCCGCTGAGTAGTTGTTTCCTTCAAATCATATTTAATCCCAAAAAAGACTAAATTAAAATTGTGTGACTCGTTGGTACTCTCAAGACTAAATTATGGTGATGCAGTCTTCGGCCCATGTTTAACAGTAGAAAACAGCACGCAATCATTGGTCTTGCCTATAATTTCGTCTACTAAATCTCCTTATGGATTTAAAATGAAATCATAGTAAAGGTTTGAGAGCGTATACAGACTTATGATGTCCACCTGATGAAAGTACAACCTTAATCTATTTAGTTTTCATAAGCATTTCTTGGAAAACCAGTCATAATATCACAACATTAACTAAGATTAAGTCTTCGCTACCATGGTCTGATTTTCCTTCAGGACAAACACAAATCCGTTGTTCACACGAAAAAAATGTTAAGAGTGATCCAGGAAATAATTTGTAACAAATACATTTTAATTTTCACTTTCCCACCATTGCATACACTTTTTATATTGTTTTCATTTTGGAGGTTTTTTCTTACATTAATTAATATTTCATAGCAATTTCAACATAATTGAAATTGCAAACTCACAGCCTGTCAGTTAGCAGGACATACTAGCAGGAACAACATTGCAAGATTTCTTTACCACATTATGAACAATTAAATAATTGAAATTCGTTTAGAATATTTATGAAATACATCAAAGGTGAAAAATTGAATGGTATTGTATAAAGATAATGACCTCTTTTAGTACTTTTATTTTGTAGTATATTTAAAATTAGGGAAAATATAAATAAAGGACAATTTTGCAAAAAACATTTCATAAATCACCAGTCTTTCGACATCTGACACTATTTAAGTTAACAACTAATTTAGAATGTTATACTGACAGTTCGACATAGCCACTTTTTTTGTTGTGTTTTTCTTATTCAGTTTAATATTCCACTTTATTATACTTTTTTCAAAACGTCGTAGAGTTAATTCAAAATGAAGTGTCGAAAATTAACAAGGAAGACTGGGAAAAAAGAATTAGGAAAGTAATTACAATTGAGCATGATTTTTAATTACCAAATTTCATATAAATAGTGGAAATAAATTTATTATAAATTTGAACGAGGATAGTAATTCATCTCAAAATGAAGAAGAGGGTGAGGAGGACGAGGATTTAGAGCAAGAAGCAATGTTAGGTAAGGTTGTTAATAAGCTCATTGCTTTTTGAAATTTAAGAATATTTTAAATGTATATTTTTTTTTATTTTAATGTCTATAAAATCTAGTTTTACGACTTTTATGACTTTAAATTAAACGACTCTTTTTAAAACTATAGACATCTAGCGAATTATTATATATGGTGTTACAGATATCTACTTTACATCCTGCTCCTTTCTCCTTAATTTTAGCTATGTGAATTCGGATTATTTCCTGCAGGAAAGCCGGATAATAGCTGCCCTCACGACGCCCCTTGGTGGTTAAAAATCTCACTTTGACAAAACAAGGAATGACCTTTGTTTACATTCGTTTGATCACATTTGTTCTTAATCAATTTATACGAGTAAGGTGTCATATGATAGGTATTTAGATACGTTTTATATTTAAAAAGATATCTACAAAAACTAATTATTTTCAAGAATTTATTATTTAGTTTTTAAAATAACTTTAGCCTCATCGAACCTGGTAAAGATATTACGTTTAAGAACATGAAAAATGAAAATATGTATTGTTTCGTACACAATGCCCAAAAATTAGATTTTTCCTAGATATATGATACATATGATGTTACATGACATTTAATTACTTATTAGAATCTTTAACTTGGTGTCTAGAAATAAGTTGTCCGGTTGTAAAAAAGAAAGTAGGAAAGGATAATAAGATAAATCCATGGTACACCAAGGAATTAGGAGCTGAGGAGGAATGACCTAAATAAACTTCAATGGTTAATTAATAATTCAAATTGTGAAAAAAACAAGGACAATTATAAGAAACAAACGCAAGTATATAAAAAAATATATATTATCGTACCTAACTCAAATTCCTACAAAAATAAAATAGAACAATCCTCTAATAAGGCACGCACAACTTGGACATTAGTTAATAAAAAATTAGGAAAACATAAATCCAAAATAGATACATTTCAATTAAAAATAGAAAATATCTTAATAAGAGAATCTGAAAAAGTTGTTAATACATTCGCTCAGTATCTTTCTGATGTGGCGAACGTAAAACTAAAACAGCACTTTAGCGAAAATCTTTCATGGCCTTCTAAAAACAAGTAAATTCAATATTTGTACCATACATTAATATAAGTGACATGAAAGTGGAAAATAGTAATTTGAAAAATAAAAACTCCACTGGTTTAGATGAATTTAATGCAGTATTGTTAAAATCTACGAGCGATATAATTTTTGAACCTTTGTCGTATTTAATTAATGTCTAGATTCTGGCGTCTTTCCTGATATATTTAAAACGGCTTGTGTATTACCACTCTATAAAAAGGAAGATCTATTAAATATCGAGAATTATCGATAAATATCACTTCTTAGTATCTTTTCAAAACTTATTGAACGACTGGTACATAAAATAATAACTAAATACATAAATAAATCAAATATTGCAACACCTAGCCAGCACGGATTTAGAGAAAACATGTCTATAGAAACAGCTTCCTATCATACACTAATCTTTACTTATCAAGAGTTGGATAAAGGGAATTATGTAATGTCTCTAAAGTTTGACCTGTCCCGTGCCTTCGACACAGTTAATATGGATTTCCTATATCAAAAACTTTTTTCAATGGGTATTCGTAATAAAATGTTGTCTTAGATTAAATCATACATGACAAATAGAAAAATGCTTGCAAAATATGATAACACTGTTTCAAAAAAACAGAACGGGAGTTCCGCAGGGCTCTGTGTTAGTACCTCTTATTTTCATGTTATACGTGAATGGTTTACCACAACATGTCTCGATTGGCAAAGTTACAATGTTTGCCGATGATACGACAATAACAATATCAGCACAGACCCCTGAGGAACTGTCACTACGTATGACAAGGGTAAATGATGAACCTGATGCATGGTGTTATCGAAACAGACTAATATTAAATGATAAAAAAAACAATTTACATAAATTTCCATATAGAAAACTTTTACCATCAAGTTTTGAATCAGAAAATAACATTAGTTTGATGAGAAGCACTAAATTCTCTTAGGGACCTATCTAGACAACAATCTTAGATTTGATGTACCTATTGATCATGTATGTTCCAAGTTAAACTCTGCATTCTTCGCTATAATTTAGATGAGATCTTATTTGAATACTGAAAGTCTGCTGAATATATATTATTGCCTTGTTTATGGTCATATTTCAAATAATATTGTTGCGTGGAGCTTGGTAAATCCATAAATAAAGTCTTCATAGGCCAGAAGGGAATTGTTAGGTTAATATACAGTATAAAGCCAATGGAAACTTGTGAAACTGTTTTTAAAGACAACAATATTCTGACTGTCCCTTCTATATTTTTATTTAAATGTGCTTTATATGCATTTAAACATAAACAAGTTTTTACGTGTGTGTGGGACAGTCATTGCTTTAATACTAGACATGGAGATGAATTACAAGGCCCAATACACAGAACTGCTAATTTTAAAAATTCACCTGCTTGTAATTTCATGTATGTTTATAACAAGTTACCAACAAACCTAAAGGAAATTGAAAATTATAGTAAGTTTGAAAAGCAAACTAAATCATGTTTTATTAAAAAGGCTTATTATAATATAAAAGAATTTTTGAAAAACTAATGCGTAATATTTACAACTCCTACTGTTTTATATGTATATGTAGGTATGAGTGTATGTGTCTGTGTGTATACTCGTATATGTGTATATGTATGTGTATCTACTTGGTCCATATATGTATACAGGGTGTCTCGAAATTAGTATGTAATATTTTATCAGCTGCGTCTACGGCCAGAAATAGGAAAAAAAGTTCATATAAACATTGTTAGAAAAATGCTTCCTAAGGGAGCTACAGGCCCCTAAAGGTGGGTCCCTGAGAACGGTTTTTATCGAATATCTCCAAAATTACTCAAAGTCAAATATCGAAAATTTAGACAGCTGCTACACTTCTTATGTGTAATAAGATGAAATGGAAATAATTCAAAAATTTTATCCAGGGCTGTCCCAAACTGAGTGTTGTGGGGTTAAAATAACCCCAACTTTTTTGTATGTAACTATTTTCTATTTTTGAAGGTAGAATATGAAATTTTAGAGTTTTATACGTAAAAAAAGTACTCTTGATGAACATCGTTTTTGAATAATATCGACTTGAAAATATTAAAATTTAACTAATTTCATTTGTTTTATAAATAAAGATTATTATTATTATTAATAATAAATAACAACCATCTGAAATTAATTATAGTATTTGAAAATATCGCTACGTTCCTCAGCTATATTACGAATTTTGAATTTCTAGATTTGGATGGAAAATAACAAAATTGTGACTAATTTACTGAGAAGTGCCGCGTGACGCGGCAAAAGCGGGTATGATTTTATTTCAATAAAAAATGAACCGCCTTACGTAAAAGTAAGGTACCCATTAGATAGACAACTCAAAATGCAAAATCTTCTAGTTAAGCTTCCTTATGAAGTATTATAAAACACATTTTTCATTAAAAAAAAAACATATCAGTAAGGCAGCCATGTTTCTGATTTGTTTTTTGTATGAAAAATTGTGTTTTATAATACTTTCTTACTCCACAAAGAAGACTAACCAGAAGACTTTGCGTTTTATTTGAGTTCTATAGCTAAAAGATACCTTACTTTCGCATGTGGGTTCTGTTTTTTATTGAAACAAAATCATACCTGCTTTTGCCACGTCACACAACGCCTCTCAAAGGAGACCCTACGGCTTTGGGGAAACAGATTTTTATAATTTTTAGTAGAAAGGTAGTACACCATGTGAGTGTACTACCTGTAAAATAGTAAAGTGCCATACTCAACTAAAGCCGAGAAAAATGGACTTAAAGTTTTTAGTGCACGTTAATATATCAGTTTTGTGGATCATCGACCGAGTGTGCTGTGGCGTAGTGGTAACGCTCATGTTTCATAGGCTTCCGTGCTTGGGTTCGAGTCTCGTGTTGTGTATAATTTTTTGTTTTCTTTTTTTTAAATTGTTATTTATATTATTCATTAGAAAAATAAATAAATTATTTATTTATTTATTTATTCGTACATTTATTTTTTAATGATTTTTTTTGGTACTTTTTTTATTATTAATTTATCTAACATTTTCATAATAATTTTACTTTTTATCATAGTTATTAGTATTTTAACAAAAACAACAAATTTTGCAATTTAATTATTATTTACAGTAATTAAAGGTGACTGATATACTGTATAACGTGCACTAAAAACTTTAAGTCCATTTTTCTCGGCTTTAGTTGAGTATGGCACTTTACTATTTTACAGGTAGTACACTCACATCGTGTACTACCTTACTACTAAAAATCATAAAAAATCCGTTTCCCCAAAGCCGTAGGGTCCCCTTGTCAGTTAATTTGCCACAACTTTGTCATTTTTCATGCGAATCTGGAAATTCAAAATTTGTAATATAGCTGAGAAATGCAACAGGAAAGGATTTTCCATTCTACCAGATTTAGTACAAATTCTATTGAGATGGCAACACTGATTTAGTTCGCAATGTAGCATAGATAGCATTTTAACAGAAAGTTGAAAACCGACCCTAAAAATAATACATAATGGAAGTAATAATCACTTAGAATTATTGGGAAAAATGATGCGAAATTCAGGAATGGGTCATCTGAATTTGGTGAGTATATTGACACATCATAAGCTAACCCTGTGAAATGTTTATTTAATAATGTTCAGCGGTCGATATCCTTTACACTTTTAATTAAATTATTTTACCTTGGTCACGTTACGTAATTAAATTATATAAATCAATAACCTAGTAAATTAGGTTTATTTCATTTGAGGGTGTTGACTGAATGTTTTAGTTAATTTAACTTTACAGTACATAATTAATTATAAAAAAAATATTTTTAATAAACACATTAATATTTTTAGGTAAAAACCTTATATTCAAAAATAAAAAAGAATTTCTAGAAAAAAAAAGAGAAAATTGCAGAATATTTGTTTAGATAATCTTTTTAATATATTTAATTTGGAGAAGTTTGAGCCTAAAAATGACCATGATTTCATATTTGTACATTTTAAAAAATATATATCAGATAGAGTATGTCTACTACCTCAAGTAGTAGGCTACGCAAATGGTAAAATTTTTTACGAGTAAACTGATTCTCTACAGAAAGAAAGAATTAAGCATCATATATACACTGTGTCCCAAATTGGGGGTGCATGCATTGCTATCTCGGTTGTTATTTGAGATAGAGAAACGGTTAAATAGGGACTTGTTTGAAGAATTTTATGACCGTTTCGATGCCGTTTTTATATTTGGCCTAGCTTTGCACATTTTCCAGATATTTTCAAAAAACTGTAAAGGTGCATTTTAAAAATCTTCCCGTATCTGTCTAATTTGATGACTGGTGAAATTTTAATAACTACATTGTTAGGACACTTTTTTAAGTTGCCTTCGTTGACGTTACCAAAAAATTTCTATCGTCATTTGTTTTTGAGTTAATGCCACCAACTTTGTTTTTCTTATAGGCGCCATATTGGAGGCCATGATGAAAATTTATTTTAAAATAATCAGATTTTATTAGCTTCAACTTAAAATTAAAACAAAAAAATTAAAACACATTTAAATGAGTTGTTGTTGAGTTGTTGAATTGATTTACACCGTCCAAATATAATAAAATTATCGTATAATTTTTCTAATAGTAGGTACCATGGATCTTGTTACCATGACAATAGGCAAAACAATGTTTAATTGACAGTTCTTGTCATAATTGCTGTTTTCTTTTTTACTAGTATTTCACTGTGATCTACTATTACTTTGTAATAACTAATTTTGTGTGTTTCTTTTATTAAGTTCTTTTTTTTGAATTTATTATGACTTTGAGATATACAAACGAAGAAAAGTTAGATATGCTAGAGCTTTATTTTATATCAAATAGAAATACTGATGAGACATCAAGAATTTATGAGGATAACTTTCCAATACGTGTGAAACTGAATGAAATGTATTTTAGGACTCTTGTTATTAATTTATTAAATTATGGACGGTTTTATGGAAAAAGAAATAAGACTTATGAGATAGATAACGAAGAGCGAAATAAGATTGTATTGGAATACGTAGAAGATAATGGTACAGCATCTGTAAGACAAATTTCAAATCAGATAGATGTTCCCGAAACAACTGTGCATAACATTTTAAAGAAAAATCATTATCACTCATATAAACCAACCATCGTTCAAGGTTTACAAGAAAATGACTATGAGTGAAGAGTATCATACTGTGTTGCTTTGTACAAAAATGTCTACAGAACTCAGACTTTTATTCAAAAGTATTATGGACAGACGAGACTAGATTCACTAATTGTGGTGTTTTCAATAATAGACATAACACATACTACTGGAGTATCCAGAATCATCACATAATTAGCCAAAGAAGGTTTTAAACCAACTTTAGTTTCAATGTCTGGTGTGGCATCCTAGGTAAACTTGTTTAAATCGTTCATTGATAATAATTCATATAAAAAATACTTTCCGGGTAATCGTATTATTGGATCATTTATTTATCATGATAATTTGAATGGTGCAAATTATTTGCGAATGTTGCAAAAACAAATAATACCAGCTCTTAGATTTGCTGTAGAAGATATTAACCAGATTTGGTTTCATCATGATGGTTGTCCAGCACATAATAGCGGCATAGTAACACAATTCTTAAGAGCAACTTTTGATAATAAAATTATTGCATAGAATGGCAACATTCTATGGGCAGCCAATTCTCCTGATCTCACTTCGTTAGACTATTTTCGTTGGAGGCATACAAAAAACGAAGTTTATGCATTTGAACCACCAGAAAATATTCAAATTTTAGAAGAACGTGTAAGAAATACTTTGGCTGCTGTTAACAAATATACTTTAAGGAGAGCGTATAGTTCAATATTAAAGCGATGTCAAAAGTGCATTGATGAACAAGGACGACATATTGAACAATTTTCTTAAGTTTTTAATTAATTTATTGAAATTTTAAGTTGAAGCTAATAAAATCGGATTATTTTAAAATAAATTTTCTTCATGGCCTACTTAGAAAACTGAATTTTTTTGTTTTACACCAGTAACTAATTTTTTCCTGATATTGTGATGCATCATTGAAAAGAAAATTATGAGCAATTATAAACTATCAAAAAATCCAATATGGCGCCCATAAGAAAAACAAAGTTAGTGGCATTAACTCAAAAACAAATGACGATAGAAATTTTTTGGTAACGTCAACAAAAGCACCTTAAAGACGTGTCCTAACAATATACTTATTAAAATATCACCAGCCACCAAATTAGGCAGATACGGGAAGTTTTTAAAAATGCACATTTACAGTTTTTTGAAAATATCTAGAAAACGAACAGAGCTAGGCCAAATTTAAAAACGGTAACAAAACGGTCATAAAAATCAAAATTCAAAAAAAGTCCCCATTTAACCGTTTCTCTATCTCTAATAATAACCAGATAGCAATGCGTGGACCCCCAATTTGGGACACAGTGTATAACATATAGTCAAAAACTTTTTATTTAACAATTCAACACCACATTTATTACGGATATCGATATAGTCCGTTATTGTGGCACCAGAGATACACATCGTAACCAATCATTCTTGTTTAGACTAAAATAACACCATCTTTAAAAAACGTATCGCAACACTCTGTATAAAATGTCTTCTTAACCGCTTCTCAATATAGTCTGGGTACTTTTAAAGGAAAATGAAATTAGGAGTTATTATTTAAAAAATTAAAATTCTTTCCCCACCTTGCCAAAAACAATTATTATAACTAAAGACCGTATCTCAGGTAGTCATTTCGTAAATATCACAGTACAATAATAAATAGGGAATATCTTACCTTACATTTTTCATGGGTGATTTTTGTAATGTCAAAAATTATATGAACGCTGAACATTAGCAAATTTAGAATTTTCGTTTTTATATTTTCCTGGCGTTATTTGAAGATATCTCGAAAAACTAAAAAGACGTTTTCATTTGCGTTTTTTATCATTTACAATTCAGCGTACAAAGTTTTTTCGTAAAATGTTTCGTCTTTTCGCGTCCATCATCAAGTACGTTATTTTAAATAAGGACCTGTAATTTTTATTGCGTATTTTTTGTACCTATTGAACCTCAGGCTTCATTGATATATTAAACTTTTATGTTGCTAAATGTTTCGTAACTGTAAACCATCATCAAGGGAAAAAATCCCAATTTTTTTCAAAAATTAGCAATTATTAGCAATGAAATTATAAAAATTATATTGAAGCCCGCGGTTCAAATGCTACAAAAAAATTAAATAAAAAATACAGGTCCGTATTTAAAATAACGTACTTGATGATGGTCGCGAAAAGACGAAACGTCTTACAAATAACTTTTACGCTAAGTTATAATGGATAAAAGACGATAATGAAAAAGAGTTCTTAGTTTTTTGATATCTCTTCAAATAACGCCAGAAAAAAAATAAAATTCAAAACATTTTTTTTTCAAAATTCTGAAGAACAGCAAGAGATATTTTCGATTTTCGCCAAATTCTGTGACTGTGCCCCAATTCAACCGATGCTGTATCTTTTATCGTTTCCAAGATCCCTGTAGTGAGAAGCAAATTTGTTACAGCCTATATTACTACAAACTATTATAGAGTTTTATAATAAATAAATAATGGATGCGAAAGAATTTATAAACCAGCCGCTAATAACCTGATATGGGTGCAGAATATCAAAGTCAAAATGAAACTCCGGAAGAAAATAATATATCGGAAATAATTAATTTATGTCTTATGTCATAATATTAATGTATTTGTTGATGATGAGTTAAATAATATCCCACAAGAAGATCTGATCAAACTACTATATATTACTATATATTTGAAGATAAGCTTTTTTTGTTGGATGAACTTACATTCTGGGCACTATCAGATAAATTAGCATCAATCCTAATTGTAAAACATCTGATGTGGTCAGCATATAACTTTCTTATACCAGTATATTATATCATCCTGATTTAAAAAAATCATTCTATTTAATTCTTCACTTACCTCAATAAAATTTTAATAGCGTACCTTGGAATGTTTCATTAAAATTTTTAAATAATTAATTATGAGCATCATTCGATACTGTCAATAATAATTCATGTCATATATTTTAATAATTTATTGTTTAGAGTGGAATGAAAAATAATATTAACTGAAAATTTTTTGTTAATTATTATTTACTAACTTTTACAAATCTTATCACAGATAAGTATAACATATATCTTTCTAAACAATTATTTTCCCGGCTATTTGCCCAAACGCTGAAACTTGGATTATAAAAAAGATAATATGCAACATTATGTTCAGTACAACTGACTCAATAATGTTATTTTTAATTTCAACCATTCTGTTTCAGGGTAGCCGGCACATTTAAAGAATCCAAAGCAAGGAAACTTGTAAACCTTAATGTAATAAACATTAATGGCTTCAGAGAACAGAACAATTGAAATTATATAGTGGAAATACCCCTTAGGGTCAATGAAATAATTTAAAAACAAATTAAGTTCCCCTTCTTGATAAAAGTTAAAATATAGAGTGGAATGAAAAATAATATTAACTGAAAATTTTTTGTTAATTATTATTTACTAACTTTTACAAATCTTATCACAGATATATGTTATACTTATCTGTGATAAGATTTGTAAAAGTTAGTAAATAATAATTAACAAAAAATTTTCAGTTAATATTATTTTCATTCCACTCTATATTTTAACTTTTTATCAAGAAGGGGAACTTAATTTGTTTTTAAATTAATTTATTGTTATTTGACATTGGCATTTTTGTAACTAAATTAGACCTTTCAAATGTAAAACTGTTAAATTTATCCTAACCCCATTTTATGAGGCCAAATGTGTAAAATATTTCAGTTTACATCAACTTAATTTAAGTACTTAGAAAATATATTTTATTCGCATGATATAGTAGACATGATTTATAATCTTTCATCAAGAATATATTTTTTTGTAAAGTTCAATACAAGAAAGTTTGGGTCCCGCTAGCCTCAGCACCGATTTTGTCATTGTCTTTAGCCTTCAGAACAAGTGTACCAAATTTGCAAGCTTTATCTCAAAAACTGTTGCTGCTATCGCGATACTACAGACATGCGGACAGATCTTTTTTTCATAAAGTTATGTTTTTTCATTATAATTCGTCGGGATTCGTCCAGAAATGCAATAAAAAAATTTTAATTTGTTTTCCCGAAATTGTACCTTTTTTCTTTAATTCATTACGTCTCTTCTGGTGGTACCACATTCCCAAATTTAATGTGTCACCTAAAATGTTGTTAGCAATCTTAACTGCCAAATTTGGCAAGTCTCCCATTAATATTTTTTGAGTTATCGCGGATACACATACACACAAACACACACACGTCCACACACACATCCACACACACACATCCACACATATGTACCGACAGGCACCATTCGGAAAATAATCAGAATGGATTCAGGACGGTTCAAAACGTATATATCAATCAAAAACTCGAGGTCGAAAAAAATCACGATTACTATACTTCCTTATATTAGGCATAATAAAATAAAAATATAATTGCTAATTGCTCTATAATTATAATTTACTTTCAGGCCTACTTTTCTTAAATTGGAAATAGGAACCACAAAGTCTGAAATATTCGCTATATGCCTTCCATATAAGTAAATTTGTTTTTCAGGTTTATAACTGAGGGATATCAGACTTTCAAGATGAAAATGTAAAAGACTCCATATTTATTTAAGAAATTTGTCTCCATTACAAATTATATCAGCTGTTTATGGTTATAACACTTAAATTAGTTGTTTTCTGTAGAAACTTCAAGGAATTTAACAAATAAATCATATTTTAATTTTAAAGAAATCAAATAACTGTTATTTAGGTAAGAAATAGAAAACAGATATCTTAAAATTACCACAAACTGACTTACTAATATGATCATGTACCATTTAATTGTCTTTAACCTTATTGATAAAATATCTCCATTTGCCTATTTTTAACTTCGAATTACTTTAATTTCTTTCCTCGCACTGATAAGTTTGTGGTCAAATTTAGGTAAATTTGGTCAAATGAGAATTCTAACAGTAAGACGAATTGACGTAATTTAAACAATAATTGTTAGTTCGGTTATGGGAAGTGTCTTTAATTTTTATTACGATGCCAATACTTTATCTATTGATAGATTTGAAAGTAAAAGAAAATTGTTTGTATAATCAGCACAGGAGGATAAAATTCTTAGCATCAGTTTAAAAACAAATAGGTACCCATCCATTGATAGAAATTGAATTTTATTCAGAATGCTTATACCCAATTAAATGCTATTTAAAATTATGTTGTTCAAGCTTTCTCCGTATTTTTATTATGTATATCTGAAATTATAAAATTTGAAAAAAGTTATGCTAAAAATTAAATCACAAACGGAGATGTACCCAGTTTAATGATACGGCAGTATGCTGTTCATAATATTAGTACGGTTGAAATTTTCATTTAAATTTAGCATATCTACGGAAAAAAATCAAGTGGGTTTAAATTACAATTACGTCGTGTACAATTATTTTTGTAATATCAGAAATAAAACCTAATATCTAGACGCCTATAAATTCTTTTACATTATAAAACAGTTTTCCATTTAAAAAAAATAGGAGAATTAAAAGACTGTAAGATATAACTCTCTTCCTACAGATATCAAATCACTTTATTAAAGTAGGTAGGTAAAATTTAGTGTCTGTTTTTATATCAATGATAATTTATCCTTTGCCTTTTGGCACCCAAGGCAAGCTTGTTTATAAAATAAACATGTATGTTTATCTCGCATCTCGTTTCATTTAACGTAGCCTGAAAGAAATATTTTACGTGTTGAGTAGGAGCAATCAATTTTACCCTTTTCATCTACACGTCTAGACTAAAATCTGGTAGAAATCTTTTGCTGAGAAATGAATTAATATATCACAAGTAAATTTCACTTTGAGTATTTACTTGATATTTTTCATTGCCGTTATTTGATAAGAATGATAAGCATCTATGTAGATTAGATCAGAAGAGAGTAGCCGGCAGATTGGCCTTGACCACCGCGTGGCATCTATGTACATAAACAAAATCTAAAATGACAAATTTCAACAAGGCTCTTCAAAAGTAAGTTGAAAATTTTTTAAATACAAACTTTTTCCTCCTAATGAAATATTCACCAATGCATTGACTGCAGAAATTCGCCTAAATCATAAGACATTTTTTTTTATATTCATACACAGTTGCTCGATTCTTACTGACATGAAATTTTTTTTTTTATTTTATAAAGAATAATAATTCGTAAAAAGAAACGTATCGATCTGAAATAATTTCTTAGAAAATCATGAAAAACTGAAAATCAGGAATTTTCTGAAGCCAACGTTTTTACCTCACAATGATGCAATGTAGTCACAGAAATGTCATCAGCAACTTTTCTTTAAACGGTAAGGAAGTATAGTAATCGTAATTTTTTTCGACCTCAAGATTTTGATTGATTTATACGTTTTGAACCCTCCCGAATCTATTCTATTTTCCAAATATCTGTCGGTGCGTGTGTGTGTCTGTGTGGATGTGTGTGTATGTGTGTATCTGCGATAACTAAAAAAATACTAATGGGAGACTTCCCAAATTTGACAGTTAAGATTGTCAACAACATTTTAGGTGACACATTAAATTTGGTGAATGTGGTACCACCAGAAGAGCTATAATGAATGAAAGAAGAAAAAAGGTACAATTTCGGGGAAGAAAATTAAAAAATGTTATTGCATTTCTGGACGAATCTCGACGAATTATTATAATAATAAAACATAATTTTGGAAGAAATCTGTCTGCATATTTGTAGTATCACGATAGTAACCACAGTTTTGAGATACATCTTTGGTACACCTGTTCTAAAGGCCAGAGACAATGAAGAATTCAGTGATGAGCAAAATTGGCCAGCTGACTTTACAAAAAAATATATTCTTAATGAAAGATTATAAATCATATCTACCACACCAAGCGAATAAAATATAATTTCAAAGTATTTAAATAAAGCTGATGTAAATTGAAATTTTGTACGTATTTGACCTCATAAAATGGGGTTAGGATAAATCTGGCAGTTTGACATTTGAAATATCTAATTTAGTTACAAAAATGTCAATGTCAATAAGAAGAAATTATTAAAATGTATGACATGAATTATTATTGACAGTATCGAAGGACGCTGAAAATTAATTATTAAAAAAATGTTTATGAAACATTTTAAGGTACGTTTTTAAAATTTAATTCAGGCAAGTGAAGAATTAAACACAGTGATTTTTTTTTAGATCAGGATGATATATACTGGTATAAGAATGTTATGTGCTGGCCACAATAGATATTTATAAGTATGGACAAAATACAAATTTCCTGGAATCCACTTTTTTAAGATTTCCTCGAATATTGTTTCAAATATTAGTCAATGAATCGTTGGTATTATCAGATAAAGATTATACCAATTTGTGGTTATTTTCATTTGTCAAAATATCGATTAATTTTTTAATCTTCAAGATTAAAGTAAAAATTACAACTTAGATTACTACTGTACTATTGAAAATAAAGGGAAGTAGTATCCTTACATTTAGTAAAACAATTCATATTTAATTCAATATCCAATGTTGGACAATCAATTTAAACCAGAATCAAGGAGCATATGGCTTATCTCAAATATGGTAGAACAGATAAGTCTAGTGTTTGAAATTAATTATAAAATAGATAGTAGCAATTTAATATAAATTAGGAATGTAACAAATGCTAAACAGCCGCATGTATTTGAAAGCTTGGAAAGTACAAAGTGAAAAAAATCAAGAGAGCCAATCCATCTAGTCTCTTCTATTGGTTAGTGAGTTACGGTTCATAGAATCGTAAAAAGAGTTTAGATATAAATAGTATACATTGTTAGCATACGTTTTAATCATCTTCAGATGATGCCAACTTGGTTGGCGAAACGTGCGTCGAGGGCAGTATATAGTGTTTCGTGGAAAACCTTGACATCAAAGGTTCCAACTCACATCGGGATGATGTAAATAAGTTTAGCTAATTAAATTTAAATAAACAACTTATAAATGTAATAATTAATATATACTATATTTTCTGACTGAAAAAAAATTAATAGGAATTAGAGAAGGAATCTACCAAGATGAAAGAAGTACTCTTTCGCATTTCCTAAATATGTGCTCCAGTTCAACATCGGAGGAGTTACACAGATGACCTTCCAATTTACCAGTTGGATAAGATGCTGACGTAATTTGCTATTATTTTTAAAAATTCATTTGTTACGGCCATCAACGGAACTCGCATCTCAATTGGTTAACTACAATCAAATATATACAGTGAGAAAAAGTAGTCAAAATTTCAGGAGGTCTCTGAATTTGAAACAGCAATTCATTTCTGCCGTTCATCTGACCTTAGCGGTCCCCTGGTGCAATTACATATTGAACTAAATAAAACTTCACGTTTTAAGATTTTCACAAAATTTTTTATATTCATATATTTACGAAATATATATAAACATGACAATTGTTTCGCCAACACAGTGGCTTCGTCAGATGTGAGTACTAGACTAGTCTAGTACTCACATCTGACGAAGCCACTGTGTTGGCGAAACAATTGTCATGTTTATATATATTTCGTAAATATATGAATATAAAAAAATTTTGTGAAAATCTTAAAACGTGAAGTTTTATTTAGTTCGATGTTAAAATGGATTTTCGTCAAGTAAAGGTCGAATCAATCAGCAATTACATATTATTAAATTCAGTTTTCACCAAATAGAAACAATAAAACAAGAAATAATTCTTTTCAATCAGCTCGCGGTTAATAACTAACTAAGCACTTGTCACATACAGTGTTGTGCCGTTTTTTATTTATCAATTTTCTTTAGCATTTTTTTAAAATGACATCAAAAAAAGCTATTATATTAGATGCACTACTTTAAAAAGCCCCCCATACACCTGCGAACAAATTGCGCAACAGAGGCTGTTGTGCAAACAATTGTATAATGTATGGTGTTGTTTGACGTGCTGCGCAACTAGTTGCAGAAATTCAAACTTGGTTGAAATTAATTGCACAACGAGTGGCGTTGCGCAACTATTGCATCGTCAGACGGCATGTTTCCGTAGGTATACAACAAAAGCAACTGAAGTTTGTATAAAATTGCGCAGTGTATGGGTGACCTTGTTCGCACAACAGATTGTTGTGCGAACAAGGTCACCCGTGTAATGTATAATAGAAATCAAGAAAGAATACCAATAGGTACGTCACAAATTTATTTCTAATCTACAGCGTACGCTGTTCAAGCGTTAGTTTACAAAATAATAAGACGAAGGAGATCATGCAGGGAAGTCCATTATATGTGACTGTTAATATCTCAGGCTAACGTTGTTGATGTGTTGTATGAAAACCTAATGTCCTTGGCGAAAAAGAAAGAGATGGCTTGATTTCGTACGTCTCAATAACAAGCGAGAATAATATCGATCAGTCTGATCGAACGATTTTGACTAGCGTCATTGTCACATGTTTCATGGTTTCCTGTTTCTGCAAGTCGGCTGTCATATTTGGATTTGTTTATTTTTGAGTTTGATTGTTACCGTTTTCTTTATTTTATTAATTTTTATAAATATGAAAAACATATCTTTTCAGATCTCATGACAGTTAATCTTCAAAACAAAAGGTATGGTTCACTAATGATTCTTAAAAATACATACAAAATCTTTTTTATAGAATGCCATTAGACAGATTTTTTTATTTTTAATGATGTTAATTAATTTAAATATAATTATTAATATCTATAAGCAACCTACATTTTGCCAGTTGATATAAAAACATAAAATTAGTTCAATTTTAAAGACTGGCGAAATATTCAAATTATTTTGACTTTTAGAGGACAAATTGTAGGTTATGATTTTACCTTTTCATCTGTCAACGAGTAATGTTTGTTTATATCTGGACGTCATTGCAACAGGCATGAATTTGACTAACGCAGTGCTGATTTGGTTCATATGAATTATATGACGTAACGGCATTCTTTTGTGATGTCGATTATATTGGAGTTTTTCAATTTTGGCAAAACTACCAAGCCTCCTAAGGAATTTTTATTGTTTTGACAGTTTGTACAAAATTCTTGACATTTATCTAAAAATTTCATTGGTAATAAATTTAGATCCACACAACAATTTCTTGGTATTATTTGTTGTAATATTGTTATTTCATTTTGAAAAAAAAAAAGATGTAGAACTCGAAATGCTCGAGGTGAAATTTGAAAAAAATTCAACTTTATAAATATGTTTCAGTTGACTATTAATTTCATAAATTCATCAAGTTGTCAAAGATGACAATCGGATTTATTACAATTTTTTTTTTATTAAAATTTTGGATTTTTTGTAGTGTTTCTACTCTCAGTCGTAGAAAAACTGGTACACATAACACTGGAGATAACGCTATTTTTCCCCTCTGTGGGCTTCAAACTATACGTCGGGAAAAATAATGAAGTGTTTCTCTCCCTTGCTATATAATGTACTATTTCTCAACCTCTTGCTTAGAATAGACAATACAATAGAATCATTATTGACCTAGGTTAATAATGAAACATGTCAAATACAAAGCATAAGACAACAATAATATTAGTTACTTTCTTTTTGCCGCGCGGGCCTTCTTTCGCTGGCTGGACAGTAAGTAGTTATTATTTATTTAAAGTGGTAATTAATGGTACAATTGTGGCGGATCACAATAATTCCTTCAGTACCCATGTTCAGTGAAATACTACCAAGGTTTTTCACAGCTATGTTCATTGCCGTATTTTGATTAGGAACTTCTGGTATCCACTGACATTGGACGGGGTATGGGACATAAAGAAGTTAAAGGGATTGGATCATCATTTTGGTTAGCAGTGGCAGCACTGGTGGCAGATTTGAGGTTTAAGTTTATGCGCCTCGAATCATTTCTATAAGCCATTTTTTATCCACAAGGGATTCTTCTACATATCCCTCTGCCACCGTTAGGGGATTCCAACTCCCGTGTCATTTCAGGGATAACATATAGCGAAAGTAGTTAAGTCGCAACGTTTGCCCAGTATAACTTTCTGAATTTTGCAACTTCAGAAATATTGCAAATATTTTTGATATTTTAATGATCGTATTGTGGCCTGTTTTGCCTGATAGGTTTGCCATCTCGGAAACAAATGAATAGTTTTTGCACGTATGGAGTGGGCCTGTTTCCCATATATTTATTCACAATTTCAATCCAGAGTGATTCTAGCAAGACAAATTTCTTCGAAGATCCGTTCTTACTATTTGGGATATTTATGATCATGTCCCGAACAATGATATCTCTCATGAGCATATTGCAGACATCATTTGCTCTGCAAGCCCCAGCCACTCCAATTGCAAGAACAGCTTATAAGAGACAGCATTAATTAGCGAGTTACTAGAATTTTACAATAGGAAAATTTACCTTTAACGACAGGAAGGATTCATCTGATGCTTCGGTTAGAAATTTAGTGAGTTTTTCTTTCGAAAATAGAGAAGATTTTTTTTGGTTTATATGAAGTATTTTGTCGCTTTAGAAACGCAAGTAACTTGAAATATTTTAAGTCATCTATCTCTTTTAATGCAAGAGTCGATTTTAACATTGAAAATGTGGACCATAAAGTGGAAGCTATTTTATTCTGTGCTTGCTCCTGGAAATATACTAGTACCAGATTTTTCGAGACTTTGGTAACCGTTTTAATCAAGCACCAGTTTTTAAAGCCAGTATACGCTTTTATGTAAGTACAATCTTTTCAATTTCTCCAGTGGCAATTGATTGTGCACATATTGTGCCAGTTCTCTAATTTGATGAGACGTACATCTACCGCTTTCGCGGTATTATAAACCTATTTCCTAAATGAACACTTCAAACAAAATGGCAGATCACTTTGTTTGTAAAAATGTCAATTATAAAACTACTATTATAGCTCTCGTGCCTTGTATCAATCCTGACGATTAGCTATAATAGTAGTTTTCTCAGCCATGGTTAGTATACTATTTCCCTTATATTCGTGGGTATATCATGTCCGTACATTTTAGCGACGGAAAAAATGTTTAGAAAAATAGTTTCTTCTGGGATAAGTTCTACGGCACCCACTGACTCACCTGACAGAAATCCCCTAATGTCGCCCATGAGGAACATACTGCCATCTTGAAAATGGCCATTTGCTCAAATTTTACATTAAGTTGTAGAATTATTAAATTTTTAGAAAGCTCATTCTGGTATATAGTTTACGGCACTCCACAGTGGTTCCGATCTGGTTTAAAAGCGGAAAAAAGTCCCATTTTCTCAAGGTTGTTGTACCTCAATAAACTTTTAGGGGCGCATGCGGAAATACCCAGACCATCCCTTCCTAGAATTTTAGGTCATTACGGCGATCTGCCTGCTTTGTACGCCTGGGTAAACCCAAGCATTTATGTAGTGCGCTTTAATGTAATAAAAGTTTGTTTAGTAGCCCGAGTTTGTTCAGAGGTGGTAGTTAATATTTTGTGTGCTATTTTGGTGAAATATATATTGGACAGTTTAGTCAGGTAAGCAATTATTTATTTATTTCACAAGCATTAACTTCTGCATTGTTTCTCACTCAAATCAGTGTAAATTTTAAACTGCACGTAGACCTACAGAAAAATCCCCGCGAGTCCCCGCTCTCGAAAAATATTAAAAAAATAGCTTGAAGTGTCAGTAAAAACATATCATATATTTAAGGACCACCACTGCCCCAATTTAAAAATATTTAATTTATTTTGAGTCTCTGTGAGAATGTATTATTTTTCTATACATACATTAAACGTGATATGGTATAAAATAATTAATAATTATTTAATAATAATGCTACCAATAATGTTAATACTAATATTTTAATTTTTAGGAAATTTCGTCCTTTATTGAAAATGTTAACGAGAAGCCAACTTTTCGATATTTTAAGACAGAAATCCAGAGAAAACCGCAATATTCAAATAAAGCATCTACTCAATTATTTAGTCCAATACTTTGAAATAGAGGGTAATATTGACGAACAACGACGTCTTCAGAAGGAGTGTAGTCGTTTTTGCAGTAAAGTTTTTGAAAAATTTGAAAATTGCGCGAATACTGTGGATCGATTTTTAAAAAGGAATGACAGTTGGTTAAATGGAGCATTTGTTTTTGAAAAATCAGATTTGGTTCAGAGAAAGGAGCCCTCTGCAGAGCCACAACCAAGTACATCAACTGGTCGTCCAAAGAAATCATTTTTAGAAATAGGAGAAAGAGTGAAAAGAAAGAGAGTGAAAAAATATAGCAGCAGTATAAGATGCTAAGGACCTTACATTTGCTGCCAAAAAAAGTCTTAAAGAAAAGGTCAACAGGCAGCTTCTAAACTGATTTCAGAAGCTGTGTTCACAACTCCTACTCGTGCTGGAAAGATAAGATCTTCATGGCTCGAGACTAGAGAACGGAAAAATGTTATACCACACAATGAAGATGAAGCAGTTTCACTTATTGTCGAAGGAAAATTGTCAAAGCACCAGTATTTACTATTAAGAAAAGAGGGGAAAAACATAACGCTGATATTTATTCCGCCTACCATAGAGTTCTGGAAGCTAAGAGAAGATGCTACCCCCCGAAAGAAGCGTTCACTATTACGGAAACCTTGGCAGAAGTTCGGCTTCAAGATCTTTTAGATCACACTGCAAATCGTATACTTCAATTACAGGGACCAGTTATTTTAAGTTTGACTGAAGAACAATCGAAGGACTTGGTATTATTAGTTAAATGGGGTTGCGATGGTAGTACTGGACATTCACGGTATAAACAACGATATGGGGAGATGGGATTAAGTGATGGTGATTTATTTTTATCATCTTTGGTACCACTTCAACTTTATTCTCAGCAACCAGATCAAGAAAAACGAGTTGTATGGCAAAATCCTAGGCCATCCTCTACAAGGTATTGTCGACCGATTCGCTTCCAGTTTCAAAAGGAAACCACACAACTTTCTTTGGCAGAAATGCAACACATTGAAGCTCAAATAGCAGAACTTCAGCCAACTAATTGTACAGTTCAGAACCGAGACATCAGAATTAGATATATTTGCATAATGTCAATGATAACCGGAAAGGTTTGTAACGCCCTTACTGACACATCTTCTCCTCAGATCTGCTATTTATGTAAAGCAAAACCTGTTGAAATGAATAACATTGATGCAGTTTTAAAAAAAGCAGGCAGACGAACAATCTTTTCAATTTGGTTTATCAAGTTTACATGCATTGATTCGATGTTTTGAATGTCTTTTACATGTATCATACAGATTGGAGATAAAAAAGTGGCAGATACGAGGAGAAAATAAATCCATTGTTGAAGTGCGAAAAAAAAATTACAAGATTTCAGGAAAAAATTGGGGTTATTAGTAGACATTCCGAAACCTGGTGGAAGTGGAAGTACAAATGACGGAAATACAGCTAGACGTTTTTTTAAAGATCCAGCTCAATCGGCTTCCATAACTGGTATTCATGAAGAGATAATTAGAAGGTTCGGCTTTATACTATCTGCATTATCTTTTGGATACGAGATTAACTGTGAGGTTTTCGACAAATATGCAGTGCAAACGGCCAGACTGTTCGTGGAAAAGTATCCATGGTATTACATGCCTGCGTCAGTTCATAAAATTCTCCTTCACGGATCTGCAATAATAAGAACTGCACTATTACCCATTGGGCAACTGTCTGAGGAAGCTCAGGAATCTCGGAATAAAGATTTAAAAAAGTTTAGAGAGTTTCATACCAGAAAGTTTTCGAGGGTGACTACAAATGAAGATTTATTGAATAGGTTACTACTTTTGTCGGATCCATTAATATCATCTTCAAGAAAATTGCCGAACAAGAAACTCTCATCTTTTAGTTCAGAGGTTATTAGCCTGTTAAAGGAACCAGATCTTAAGCCGGAAACTGAATCGCTTTGTGCAGCGGTTATGGAAGAAGGTTCGGCAGATGAAAGCGATACAACCACAAATGTATCATCAACAGATGACGACAGTGAAAGTGACTGAAATTAGTTAACTGACCTATTTTTGTTATTCTACGTTTGAATTGAGTGATAAGTTGACCTGTTTGAAATAAATGTTTGTAAAAAAGTGTAGTGTTTCCTTCAAAACTACCCCTAAGCTCCTAAATATTATCAATTCATTTTCGTTATTTTTATTTCATAATCATTCCGTTTAATATACAAAATGATTATAATAATTTTAAATGGTTAAAACAAGGTCGTAGTCAAAAAACCCTACAGACATACGGAACCTAGTGCTTCCGACATGCCACCCCTTTTAAAAACCATATCTGTAAGCCAAGATTATTTTTCATATTTTTCCCATGATTCCTTAGTGCTTTTAAGACATTTCAAGGAAAAAAAATATTAGTTCCGTTCTCAACTAAATTTGGACCACTGTGACTCTCTGAACCGCCTGAAAGATATCCCCTAAAAATCGTCTATGGGGAACATGCCGCCGTCTTGAAATTTTTAGAAAGAAAATTCCGGGATACGTTCTACGTCACCCTCCGATTCCCCTGACAGAAATACTCTAAAATCGCCCATGTGGAACATGCCGCCATCTTGAAAAATGGCCATTTGCGCTTTGATGACATTAAGTCGTATAATTTTGGAATAAATTTTTTTAGAATACTAATTTCTTCTGGGATATGACACGACACCTCCTGACTCGTTTGGCCAAAATCCCCCAAAATCGCTCACTAAGAACATGCCGCCATCTTGAAAAATGACCATTTGCGCGGATTTGATAAAATTAAGTCAGAGAATTTGTTTTTACATCTTTATTTTTATTCTGAACGTTAACAGAGATTCTGTTTACAGAAAATTTATTTTAATGCAATATAAAACTCACATAACTCTGATTTATGACACCTCTCACCTATTTTCAAAACTAACGACACATCTTACACCTCTTACTGCCTTATATTGCTTTTAGCAAAATAATTGGATAGATTTACTGAAGCTGAAACTTCATTACATCATCTTAACACAATTTACAGTGCAGTTATTTGATAACTTATTTGATGTAGAACTATTTCTTATTGTGTTATTTCTGTTTGAATTTCGATATAAAACAAGCTAAATTTCACGTTTCAAATGCCATATGGTAGATTCAGTGTGCAACTTGGGAAACAGAACTCATTTGAAAAAATCTTATTTTATTTCCGTCGCAATATGATATTATTTTATTAAAACTAATGTGTTATACAAGTTATATTAAATTTCATAGAGATTATAAATAGCTTCTGTTTCAGTACAATCAATGTAATCTTCGTATGCATTGTATTCTCTATTTCCTTAAAATAATTATGTTTCTGTTTTACGTAATTGTGTTCATGGAATGTAATATGGTAAATTCAGAAATGTTGCGCTCTAGAAGGATAATAGTTAATTTATATCTTATAGTGTAAATAATATATTGTGCAACGAACATGGAATGGTAAGTCTATCCATTTCCCACGAGTATGAAATTACAGCACTCGTCAAGCCTCGTTATGTAATTTTCATATGAATGGGAAATGGGCAGTTCGTGCGAGTTTTACACTATGCTTTTCCTACGACTCTACCTATTATAAATGCAGAAATAATTGAAATTTTTTTATTTTAATTATTAACATTAAATGTAATAGTACAATTATGAAATATCATTCTTGGAGAATTTATGAACTTCTTTTCTATAGCTACATTGTCCGTGTTTTTCGAAATTTTCGGTCGTCGAAGTAGACGGAATGGAGTTTTCAATTGAGCTCAAGATTTTATTTGATGTGTCGATTCGTTTTTTTTTTAATGATTCGTCGATGCATCCTTCGGCGACTGCTGTAGATTTCCTTTTATTAAAATACAGGCCACCGCTTTTTAATTTAAATACAGAAAAGGAAATCTTTAATTTAGGTGTCTTAATTTTGATATCCATAGAAATTTTATGCCACTTTAGTGCCAAAACTAACAACAGTGGTAAATCCTGACCTATAATTTGTTTTGAGGATTTATTCAATCGACTTATTCTGTTACTTTGGTAACATTTTGAGTTACAATTTTTGGCATATATACCCAATTAGTTGTGTAATGGTCGTAAAATGTCGTTAAAATAATTTTAATGATTGTAGGTCATCTGAGGGTCGTTATAAGTTTATACTAACGACTATCGAAACTCATTGTCATATGAAGGTCATATGTTATGCATAAGACGACTAATTGGACTGTAAAAATGTCGTCACGAAGTCATAAAGAGGTCGTTGTCATCTACAATACAACGCTTAGCACGCTTGACATGACCTTTTAGAAAGATAATTGTACAAAGGTCATTAAAAAACATGATAAGACTTTATTGAACCTTGAGACAAGATAGTACCTAAAATTGAAGAAAGTTGTAAAAGCGGTTATATTGATTTTGAATACGACCTCCATACGACCCACAAATGAAAATATAGCGCACAAAATTTGATAGCAGTAACAGAGGTTATATTAACGTTCAAGACGACTTCGACACAACTCACGAACAGAAACATGACGCTCCAAAACGTGGTAGTCGTAACAGAGGTTCAATACGACCTCGACACGATTAATGATAATCATGAATAAAAATATGACACAAATTTTATGCTGTCAATGTTAATCTATGAATAAAAGTACGAGGAAAAAAACGTACCTTACAAAGTTTAAAGAAAAGTTCATCCACACAATTTGACTTTTTCAAACCCCCTAAGACCAATCAACCAGTTTTTAGAAAAACATGTGGTCTAAATTATATACAACGGTTCTTTTCTTTTTGGAACCCTTAATCCCAGTTTTTATATACGTCTAGACGGCTCTGATCGTGCATAACCTCAACCTCATGTTACACTTTCGAAATCCACAAATTTAACAAATTTGCATAAAATTTCATATTTCTTAGATGTATCATAATTAGCAGCATGACGTAAAAAAAACAGATTTCAGGTGTACTTAATATATATATTTTTTTTACTATTTTTTCACCAAGAAATATGCGCGTCACCATGCGATGTCGTAAATGTACAAATGAGATTCAAAGATAGTTTAAAGCATGCAAAATGACAATATAGTCATATCAAATGACAGTTAAGTCACGTGAACGGTGTAAACACGCCATTGGGCAGCCGGTGATATTATGAATACGATTCTACGACCTTTTCAAAAATATAAAATGACTAGAGTAATTTAAAAACAGTCTACTATAATGAAGTTGCTAGTGAGTTAGTAGATAATTTTCTTATTAGTACTCTATAGTTGTTTAAATAAATGTTACATGAAACATAAAGGCACACATTAATTTACATTTATGTAATTGATGGAATAACAGTGACTATTCTAAAGGGTATCTCTTGTAACATAGTTGATCAATTATTATATCTAATAAATATGTCAATATTAGAGGGTTACTTTCCCGAAGAATGTAAAATGTCTATTGTAATTCCCGTATTTAAAAAGGGAAATGAGGAAGACATTGAAAATTAACGTCAAATAACTTTGGTCGGTGTGTTGTCAAAAATATTTGAAAAAATTTTGTCAAACAGAATAATGTCATTCTTAGCAAGAAATGATGTACTTACTGAATCTTAGCATGGATTTAGACCAGGTAGATCTGTAGAGACGGCGCGCGTCAGTCAAACTGTCTGAATTTATATACCGAGAGGTAGATAGTGGCAAACTGGTAGTATCGATTCTGTTTGACCTCTCAAAGACATTTGATACCGTAAATAAGGAAATATTATTTAACTAGCTAGATAATATTGGAATAAAAGGTAACTTATTATGCTGTTTAGTATCATATATGGAAAATGGAAAATTCATTCTAAATATAACGAGGTTGAATCTAATACACATGATATCATCTTAGGAGTGCCACAAGGATCTATCCTGGGACCATTATTATTTTCCATTTACATTAATGATCTTCCTAGCTACATAAAAAATGGTTGCACAATCATGTATGCCGATGACACTACCGTTTCTGTATCTGCTACAAATTCTGAAGATCTGTGTAATTTTGTAAATAATATTGTAGTTGATATGAATGATTGGTGTAGTCGAAATAAACTGATATTGAATGAAAAAAAAAACTATTTATAAATTTCAACTTAAGAAGGAATATCGTATTAAATGACTTAAACACAACCCCGTATACAAGATTCTTGGGTAGTTACATAGATAATGTATTATCTTGGGAAGCACAGGGTAATTATGTGTGCAGCAAATTAAATAAGGCATATTTTGCAATTTTACAATTAAGGGATACTTTAAGTGAGGCTGGACTTATTGACGTATATTATGCGCCAGCATACTCTCATTTGTGTCTCAATATCAAAAACGGATTATAAGATTATTATTTAATCTGAGATATAGAGAAAGTTGCAAAAATACATTTATTACAAACTAAATGCTTACTACACCCTGCATCTATATTTATAAGTGCTTAGTATACGTGAAAACTAATTTGCATGAATTTAAATCACTTCATAGCAGTCATACATATAGTACAAGATATGGTGAGCTTTTAGCTATTCCACGACATAGAACGACTAAGTATAAAGAATCTCTTCACTATAACAGTATTTTATTATACAATAGTCTCCCTGAAAATCTCAGACACCTTCAGCTGTCGAAATATAAAATTGAAATTAAAAAATTACTTGTAGAAAATGCTTTCTACAGCGTTGAGAAATTTGTTAATTGACGTTAACTTTATATATGTGTTTACTCATCGTTATAACGATATAATAATATATGCGATGCTAAATTGTGTGTATGTGATATAAGTTTGTTTATGCTGTTATATTTTATTTATACTTTTATATTTTATTTATACTATTATATTTTACTTGTACATATATAATAAATAAAAATGTAAGTGTGTATATGTGTTGTATATATGAATTGTATGTGTATGTACGCATTTTTTTTTTGTGTAGATGTTCTGATACATTATGTGCTCGTAATACTGTCTCCATAACTCAATGCTGTTACGTATACTTAATCATCACATTTACCTCATATTTTTTGTGTTTTTTGTTGTATATCATTTTTAACTATTGCCTTGATTATTATAGTATAAGATCATGACTTTCCATATGTACAATTATTGTATCTTACATAGTGAATAAATATTCTTATTCTCATTCTCATTCTCATTCTCATTCTCATTCTTATTCTTATTCTTATACATACATTCAATATGGCTGTGACTTTATATGACTGCTTGGTAGTTTCACATATAAATTTATAACTATTAGGTTGTAAGTAATCTCAGCCATATTTATGTTGGAAATTTGGCGTCCATGTTTAACAAGCAAAAATATTAAAAGTTTCCATTTAATTTGTAGTCTTATTACATAGAAATTTGATTAGAAAATATATTTAATTTGTATACATAGAATTTTTATTTTAAAACCAATGTTTAGAAAACGTTTATTTTTCACAATTTTTTAAATTTTCTTTAATTTTCATTATTTGGAAGGCGAGTTGTATTTTTTCGGGGTACCGGTGCCACTTCTACAGTAAAAAAAATTCCCAACAGTTTTGGCATCATAACATAGCTATAAATCATTTTAAACATTTAGCATTCTCATATAATAACACCACGTAAATACTTTCATACTTAATACAGTTTGATTATTGATATTTTATTTATCCTTGCTGTAAATGAATGAATACAAGACATACTTATAGGTAAAATATATGCAATACATACTGACTCGTTACGTTCTTTTGTCGTGTTTGAACAAAAATCAGATCATAGGTCATATCGAAGTCGTATCAAAGATTGTTACGACCGTATAACGACCTCTATACAACAATATCTCAATGAATCTTTAGGAATATTTGGTCGTATGAAAGTCCTAACAAAAGTCGTCACGACCCTGTAACAACTTCGTCATGACTTTAAGGGCGTCTTTGAATTTACACGACCTAATGATTCTATGAAGGTCGTATCCAATTGTCATATGAAAGTCATATGAGAAGTTGTGACAGCCCGTTCCCAACTATCCAAATTTGGTCGTAAAAGGATTGTAAAAAGATCGCCACATCTAAAGGCAAGTTGTATTTTAAGTTATGATGACGTTGTTACGTTTCTTATAAGATTAAAAATGTTATTTGGGCATGTTTCTTTGAAGATGTTATATCTGCATCACTGTCGACAATAACTATTTTTTATTTTATTCTTAAATATCTTTATACTAGCATAGTCTTTTATTTCTTTTGGTATGATATTGTCAAATCGAGAAGCCAGATACACATAAGTTGTTTGTCCAATCGTTTTTATTGCCCATGGATCGTGTTCTTTATGCTTTGTTGTATAGTGATGTTAAACTGGTTTAATGTTTTGTTTATTTTAAAAGGTATATATAATTATGCTAAAAAATACAGCAGCCGTAAATTTAATACCACAGTATCTCTAAATATAATTTATTATGCATTAAATGATACATATATTTCGGGTTCAGAAACGAATGAACCGATTTTTTTTTTTTGTAGAAGGATATGATAAGATAGGGGCAGCCATTTGAAATCGCACAGTTCGAGTGGCTGGGAGTGATGGGGTGGAACGTCGAATTCAATCAACAACGGTTTCGTTCTTTCTGAAAACGGTGTCTACTTCAGATCCGGAGTTAATCTAGGTGAATAGTTTTGAAATGAAAGCAATGTACACAGCAGAATCAGCTATGATATAGGGCAAGAGCTTCATATAGCAATATTTTCGGTTTTAATTTTGTTAACATGTTTTGTGCATAAATTTTCAAAAATCTTAATAATGAATCAGTTAGTAAATGTTGATATAGTTAAGCCAATGGTATAAAATTACATTTCATGGTAAATAAGATGGAAAATTACCATTAGGATTATATTCTCCCTTCTTTATTTTTTATAACGTAACCGTTGATATGTACACATAAATATACTGTGTACATTTTAATTTGATTAAAGTGGAAGTAAGTCACAGAATTACTATTTAACGTTGTTTCCCAGTACATACTTTAAAGCGACGGTTCTTTTTGATCCAATAGGTAACATCAGGTATGTAGATTTATAAACAGCTTTAGAAATTGAAGCAGATTGCCAAGGAAGATATACATAAAGTTACCCTCAGAACGTTACGCATGCAAATAAGCTTAAAACGCAAGATATCCTAATCCTTCTATCAACTGTCGGTCGTTTATCCGCATGTATTAACATCCCTCGATTTAACTTCCTCTTTCTGATACACTTTTAGCATATTCTTTGAAACGTTACGTCAGGGAAGATTTTCTTTCACTGGTGTATAAAAAAGAGGGTTTATTTACTGAAAATTCCAAAGTATCCTCATAATTCCGGATAAATAAAAATTCTGAGTTGTATATTTAACATCGTAGACAACAAAAGATGACTGACTTTATGGAAATACTTCTTTTAACTTCATTCTGTAAAACTTTTATGGCTCCATTTATGAATATAATAAAAGTTTTAGAGACTGTGGACGTTGTACAAAATTAATCCTGCGGCAAATTCAATTATTTATTAAAAGCAGCTCGTTAAATTATCTTCCAATTAATGAAAAGTCAAGTTGAAGCTACATTGAGTGAGAAAAAACTGGTCAATCTGAAATATTTATTTTATATAAACGTCTTCTTAACTGCAAATTTCATATCTAAAGCTAAACTGACATCGCTTCGTTATCAATGCTTTAAGATGCATATTTCATTCCAAAATACCTCCAGTTTTAATTTTAACAGGCGAAATTCTCTTTTCAACAATAATAACATGTTTCTGTAAATCATACACCAATTATTGGGAACTAAAATCACCACGGCACATATTATGGCGTTGCTATCAGAAAAGTAAAAATCAGCTGAACAAACTCAAGGATCAGCTGATTTTTACTTTTGTTTTATTTGTTTTTGTGGTTTTTTTGCTCAGGTGGAAAAATATATATTACTGCATGAGTCGAAAGTTGGTAAGTAAATTCAATAAGTTTAACCTATTTTGCACCATTTTCTGCTAATTTGTGGATGGACTTAACCCAAAGTTGTCACTATTATAACTTTAAATGCCTTCTGCAATTTAGTCCTCTGGCTTGAAATGAACACGCATTGCCAAAGTTAATGATTTCCCATCAATTATGCTTTCTCTCATATTTATCTTCTATTTTCTCCACAATACAACAACTATTGGTGACATAAACAAACCTCACGTCTTTCCTGGGAAAATAGTAAAAGTGGATTCCTATTCACATTTACACATAACGGAAGCTAAACTAAAGAGTGTAAGAGCGTCCACTAGGAACAATTTAAGTTTTTTTAGTTCAATAGCCATTTTTTTAGTTCAGTTTAACGTGCATGGAGGGCACAAGAAAATGTTGGATGAGCGATTACATGAAAAGGCGAGAAACTCTTGGAGAATTTCATAAACTTGTTAATGAACTGAATGATTCGAGTTCGCGCGATTACATGCTAATTGGACTCGTCGGCAAGAGAGTGAAGTTCTTTTTACAGATGAGTCGCGCTTTTGTTTGTGATCGCCATATGGTCGAGAAAAGATGTGGAGAACACAAAATGAGCCATATGCGGACTGTAACATCCTTGAACGGGTATCTTTTCAGGGAGGCTCTCTTATGATGTGGGCAGGTATTTCAATGGAAACACATACCGACCAGATACTTGTGGAAAATAACTTTTAACGCTTATATGTATGTGAAAAATATTCCCCAAAAAGCTGTCGTCGCATTTTTACATTTTATTGGAGATGGCTTCCTCTTAATGCATGATAATGCTAGACCACACATGAAGTCGAAATTTGAGGACCTGATTGGCCAGCATGTAGCCCGGATCTTAATTTAATTGGACATCTTTGGGATTAACTCCAGAGGCATATTCCTCGTCGTCCAGCCATGTTAGACACCCTTCAAGAGCTATGATGACCACTATTATGTTTTATTATCTTTTTAAAAAAAATTATCTAATGAAAGGTACTTGATATACGTGATACTCAGGCTTTTCCCGCTACTAGTTAAGAACAGAAAATTGACGTTGCCGCTGAGCGAGCAGAAAAGTCATTGCCACTTGCCAAGCGGATGGTGAGTATTTCTGATAGAGTACAAAAACATCTCCGTGGAAGCGATTTAACATGGCTAACTAGAGAATAGAATTGCTCAGAGCGACAGCAAAAATACAAAGAGAAGAGGGTAACTTGAATATTATTATAAGTTTTTGGTCATTTTCAAAGTTGTCGTACAAAAAATATCGAGTGTAACTCGAAGAGAAAGTATTTTCTCGCCCTAATTGCACAACTAGATATTTTTGTGTTTGGGACCCGTCATTTTGATTTGGAATTTTAGGTCATATGGTTAGAATCAGCTATCCGAGAAATCTACAAGAAATGAATTTCATTGAGATTAGCCACTATTTTATTTTTCTCAGTCCTTTCTGAATCATTGTGCAATGGCATACGTAGCGTGGGTAGAACATGAAATGAAACCTTAGTCACATTACGTTTTATCGGGAGTGGTTGAACGGGATCGATTTGGCGGGAAGACGATAGCTCACTATTTCAGTCAATGCACCTACACATATGTGATTAAACGCATCGATCGAATGCGACCACATTATATTGCCGCCAGATGGGATGACAGGCTGACTGCAAGACGACAACAGACAAGCGTCTACAGATAAGTTGCAATTGGCGTTGATGCTCCAGAAGACATGCGCGAGATTGCGACCATGAATTTTGTCTAGACGAGTCCATTATGAACACAAAGGGGAAGCCTAACTTAGTTCATAGATAAGTATTAATAAATCCTTTTGGAATCGTTTGTTAGCAAGGAACTCGTTAGACGATAGTACTCGCCTATAAAGGGCAAGGAAAATCTTACTAACGAACTAAAAAATACTTATTTAAAAAAATAATAATAATAAGTTTGCGATTCGAACCCTGGACCTACAGCGTGCTAGGCGAGTATCTTCTCTATCGTCTAACGAGTTCCTTGCTAACAAACGATTCCAAAAGGATTTATTAATACTTACCTATGAACTAAGTTAGGCTTCCCCCTTTGTGTTCATAATGGACTCGTCTAGACAAAATTCATGGTCGCAATCTCGCGCATGTCTTCTGGAGCATCAACGCCAATTGCAACCTATCTGTAGACGCTAATCGACAACAGCACATGAATTTGAATGAGAGAATTCACAGTGTGCGTTTATATTAGGTGCGGTTCACGATGTCCGACATAGACAAATTTATTCAGTGTATACTAGATAATCCTACAATCTGAGAAAGAAGGTCCAAGGGTTACTGTGATTGAAATTTGCAAAAAAAATTGGATTGTCATAAGGCAAAGCATGTGACAAGCATTTTGGTAAAATTTTGAAAATAACTCCTTACCATCACATCGGCTGGTTGAATAAACCAACAGCTTCAAGAACATAAACAACTTCCGGATTAGAAGACATGACTAACGACTTTTTCACTCGGCTGGTGAAACAAAACTGGCTCCGTTCTAGCGGGAAACTTGTAATCGATGAATTTTTATCTCGTCAAACTGGAGCCGTTAAACCACACCTGCCAAAACGCAATGTGTAGCTCCACACTTAGAGTACGAGAGTCTTGGTCGCTGAATTTTTTCTACTAAAGTAAAATATTTATTATGGCAACTTATAATTCTATTTATTTTTTTTCAGAAACGTGATAGATATTTTTTCTTGGTAGATTTAAATTTAACGTACAATTATGTATGTGAAACTGTTCTTCTTTTTCAAAACGCATAATGAAAATTTGTTGTAGGCCTGGGCAAATGCTATTCCTATTAAATGTTAACGTCGCTTCGCCTCGTCTGCCCAGAAAATATTCTCAATGAAATCAAACTAAAATTATATTTTGTAAATGGCTGTCCTCTATCATTTTAATTGTGATGAACTAGTTTATTTAGCTGAAACTGCACACGTCGAAAGATGTTTAATCACTTGGAAATTCATGTAATTGGCTGAAATTATAACTCGTTCTTTAGCGTAGGAGTAGAACAGTTTCTAGGTTAAGGCATTTTCAAGATAACAAAATGCATTAATATATTCAAAAAAAAAACAAATTAAAAAGTAATTCTCCTAGTGTCAAAAAATTTACCCCAACTGTGCTTTTGTATGTTTTTCTTTAATTTTCAAAGAGCTTTCAATTATGTATGTTATTTACGAGAGAAGGCTTTAAATATTTTAATTTAAAAATTACATTTAACATCAGAACCATGTAGGGTCAAATAGCATACCGAAACATTTTTTTCTTTAAACGTTTAAAATTAGAATTCCTCCGAAATTTAATTACATTTCCAAATGAAACGAAATATACACCGATTTTTGCACAGAGGGAAATAAATACAAATATATTTTAGTACATTTTCATTCATGTTTGCTTGGCATAAATTGTCTGGTAAATTTCATTACATTATTTTACCCTAATTAATATCATTCATTAACTTTTAACATTAACATTAACTTTTAATGTACCAGAGCAGAACTAATAAGAAAAATATTGCTTTAATAAATCTCTGAATAAAGTGCGAGTACGGAGATAATGACCCATAAGTTTTATTCTTAAATGTAATTGTTTGGAGTTTTCTATACGGCAGTACCATGAATTTTCAAATTAACGGTATATCAAAATTTAGAATCGGTACACAAAAGGGGGAATTGTAAGTAGAATTGGCCAATGGCAGTCACTTTCTGTAGCGTCAAACATTCCGATAATAACGCATTTAGGTTGCACCAGATGGTAAATAAATAAAATAAGTACCTACATATTACCCACAGGTATAAAATCTTTTGTATATCACGTACTGAGGACAATAGCTGTAATTACACGCCAGCGAACATCTGCACCAGTAACAGTGTCTAGGTTTTCTGCTAAAACAGGTCTCCTCCGTGGGGTAAACACATTTACTTATGTAAAGCGAAAACGATTTTTCAACATTTATTAAAGTAATATTTGCAAACTTGAAACTCCCCATCATTTAAAGGATGTTCCTCATTGAGACATCGATTAATAACTTTTCGTATCCGGGATATGTTTCTAAAATGTCATTACATCGCTTACTTACTCGCATGCCGGGGTATCTTTTAGAGTCTTTAATCTATTTTATAGACTCATCTAACGTCAATGAAGAATTTTTTAATCGTCGAATATTGTTCAGTTAGGCACAGAGCCTTCATAAATGATTGTAACCCATGTGACCAATTAGTTGCTTTTAACAGAATCCTCGAGTCGTCCCGTCAGCAAAAGATGGTTAAAAACTATTTCTTAGACACATACGTAAGTGCATAAATCCTCATTAGGTTCTGCTGTAATATAAAAGACACCAAATCTCAAGTTAAAAGGTACCAATTGATCACGTGGCTTATCATTCTTTATGAACGATCTGTATAAAGATAATTACTATACTTAACACAATGTTAATTTAAAAGATCCCTCCGTTTGTTATACAGTGTGAACGTTTAATGATGCGCCATAGTTCAAGTTTGGACCAAAATATGAGGATGTAACCAAATATGCTTTAGTAAAATAATGCTGTGAAGAAAGATACATGGTGTCAAATTTGAAATAATTTTTTTGTTTTTTTTGCAATAACTCAACAACCGCTTGACCAATCTTCACCTAATTTGGTAAAGGAACATTTTTTAATCTAAGAAACACTAATTTATATCACAACACGTTAGACCATAGAGGGCGCCACAGGAGATGTATCTGATGATGAATTTTTTTAATATTTTTTTTTACGAAACGTTGTGGTACTTCTGACTAGAAAATCTGATGAGGGCGTCATTTCCATGTAAGAAAGGTACACTTGGTAGAACTTGATAACTCCAACCGTTTTACTAGGAAACTGTTTTTAAAGATTTCTGTAATTTTTTTGAAAGACAAATTCAAATTTAGTAAAACAAATTCCATATCTTCCAGACATATCCGATGAGAAAGCCTAATCAATTTAGGGCACATTCCACAAAATTAAATCCAACAGCCTATTGTTATTATTAATTATTTTATTGTGTTGCTCTAAGTTATAAAAATTAATAAACTATTGCAAAGAATTATTGTTTCTACTGGGTGTTTTTAAAATATATTCCGATATCGTACATATTGCAAAGTGACTCAATATTATCGAACAAAGTTTCATAATCATCTCTAGCACTATTAGGAGGAATATATAATGTAAGAATAAAAAAGGTAATTATCACACATTTTTATTTTTACACACAGTATATCAATAAAGTTAAAATGAATAAAACCGAGACATAGCGAGTGGATATCAAACAAACATGCATTGAACTTCTTATTCAATACCACCAGTATATAGAGTGAGCAAACAAATACTAAGGAAGGCACATTTTTATTACAACTACTATTAAAAAACTATGAAAAATGGAGGATGGAAAATCGTTAACTGATATATATAATCTTTTAAAAAGTGTTAATGAAAATCTATGTGAAAAGATTAAGGAAGTTAGTAAAGATCTTAAAAATCTTACGGAAAAGGTGAATAGAGAAGCTAAAGACATCAAACAAAAAGTTTCGGACTTAGAAACTGAAAATAGAACACTAAAAACACGTCTCTGGACGGCTACCGCTGAGAGAATATTAAAAAAAATATATTGTTATCTACGGCTTTGATGAAGTTGAAAACGAAACAGAGGAATATTTAATATATGAAATTCAAAAACTGTTGAAGGAAAAGCTTGAAATCGAACTACCCAAAATACAATTTATTAACATCTTTCGGCTAGGGAAACCATCAAATAAAATAAGACCAGTTTTAATCGAACTTCTTTCACATTTAACAAAAGTAAACTTATTAAAAAACAAAACAAAGTTAAAAGGAATAGGAATATTCATCAGTGAAGACTTGATCAAAGAAGACAGGGAAGAAATAAAAATATTAGTAGAAAATCTAAAGGAAGCAAGAAGTACAAATAAAGTAGCTAGTATAAGAGGAAATAAATTAATAATATCAGGAACAGCTTACACAAGTACAGAATTGGAAAATCAAGAATATAGTTCAGTGACAAACGAGAACAGTTCACCACCGGTGGCTGTTAGGGAAACTGCTTGTGAGCCAGCAACACTGGTAACTTCCAAATTTCAGGAACAAAACATTGAAGGAAACATAGAAGAAGAAGAAGAAGAAATAAATTCTAAATTCACAGAGGAACAGGAAGATGATATAGAGACAGGTCAAAAAAGAAAATTCGGAAATAGTCCTGGAACGATTGGTAAAGAACGAAAGAAAAAATTAACCCACAATATATCAAGAAGACCCGTTAGAAATAACAATAAATAATAACATTAATAATTGTTTAAATATAGTTATATAATATATATATATATATATATATATATATATATATATATATATATATATATATATATATATATATATATATATGTGTATATGTCTATGGTAGGTATATACTTTGTCTATATTTTTTGAATACATATTCAAGAAAAAAGTAAGAGCTTGGGTATATCAAAATTTGGAAGATATGCTAAATGTAATAGATTAATGACAGTTGTTGTTATTATTATTATAGTTAAATTAAATATAAAAATTAGGGAGTTTTTTTTTATTACGTTTATATCGTTTTAAAATTTGCAAGCAAAAAGTTGCATTTTGTTTTGGTTGTATTTTAGTTTAGCTGAAACTATTTATAGGAACAGACCACCAATAATAGACCACTGGGGTTACGGCCTTAAGTTTATTATTGAAGGATAATCTTCCCTCAAGAAACAAAACTTCTGTTTGTTTCTTTCGAAGATTCCAGTAGGTATCATAGTTGTATATTATAATTACAAGGAAATGTAATGAATTAAACTTATAATTTTGTAACCATTATGTAGCACAAATAAAACCTATTCTATTCTATTCTATAGCACTCCAGCTCCACGTGTTTTATTAGTTGCCTAAAAATTTCTGTCCGTGCGAAATGTCGTATAAATCGTATAAATTTAAGCTACTACACTAAATAGCTAGTACAATAAGGTTTAGTCAAACTATTTTAATCGAATTTGTAATTTGACTTATAATTCAAATGATATCCATATAATTTATAAGGAATGTTGTCCAAATTATTTATTTAAAAAAACGGACCGTTACAATTTATTAGATTTACCAAAAAACTTGTTACCAAATTGTATTACAAGACACTAATTTCATATAGTTATATAAAAACATTCTTATTATCTACACATTATTATGGTTACAGATATCAATAAAGAAGAAATCTTTCTACCGTAGCTGCGGGTTGCAATCCCGCCACCGGCACTGACATGGTCGGTGGGAATGGTTGCATTTCCACGTTTCTTTAAGTGCAATGTGCAACTCCCTTCTAGACAGCTTCGGCTTTGAACTTCAGGGTTTGTCTAATTTCTATGATGTTATTCTTTCAAACAGAAAAATAAATATAATAAAAAAAAAAAATTAAAATACAGAGCAGATTTATTATCATAAAAGTGTTTCCAAAATGAAAATATCAATAATATTAAATCACATCTAACAATTAATAATTACCGAATGTATTTTATTAACAACATATAATAATTAAATAATATTAACAATAAGATTAATAGTAGAAAAACAAGGAAATAAAAAAATATTACACAAAAATTAAATTCCATACCATCCAATAATAATATATCTGCAGTGTCTATAAAAATATAATTTTTATTAAATGTATTTAAACAATTCAAAATTAACTAAAAACATTATACCTAGCTCGCATGCGCGAAATTCAGATAGATACTAGGCACATACCTAGAAGAGATACTACTATTGGTCAACTGGGCATCGGTACTGAGTTTGCAATGAAAGGAGATAAAATATAGACTCCATTTTGATGCACTAACGTTATTTTGGTTTTTGACACTTTGTTAAAGTAACCTTAGATTTTTAGATATTTTGTTTTAATACAGAAAGTGTAAAGTTTTCATAATTAATAATAATCTAAGTCTACTCGTAGACGATTACCTTTTACAAAATGACTTGTTAAAAACTGTAAAAATGTTCGGAGGTTGTTAACTCCAGAATCAAAAATTTCATTTCATCGGTAAGTTTTCTTTTACTTTTAATTTTGAAATGGTAAAATTGCGATTTTATAGTTTTTCAACTGACGAGGAAACTTTCTGGGGATGATTACATACACTTGGCAGGAAAAATGAGGATATTGGTTGGAGTCGATCAAGATATATCTGTTCAAAATACCTGAGAATTTTACAATTATAGGAAACAAACATGCCCTTAAAAAATCAGCGTTACCGCGTTGATATCTTCATTAAAGTGAGAAAGTTGCATTGTCTTCCACTTCGTCATTACAGTCGACCACATTTAATAAAGTTGCTCCTACTTTTTTGTATCGGACACTCTCATCAACCACGAAGTGGAAAACGAAGTGGAGAATTCTCACGGATGCACATGAACGAATCTTTTTTGATTTACCTTTCCCAGTATCTCAAAATGTAGGAATTGTGGTAGAATATTCAGGAAGTGATTCACGTATAATAGAAAAAGAAAGCAATTCAAGTTGGAGCACAGCACAGTTATTCGTAAGTATTTATTTTAGATAATATCTAGAATCCCATTAGACGAGAAAGTGAAATTGTTAAATTGACATTTACGACTGAATTGTATTCCATAAAAAAAAAGTTAAATTGTAATCATAAATATGTGTATATATGAAACATTGTGTAATATCATGAACATAATTTTAGTTTATTAAAAGCAACAATTAATTGTAATTGTAAAATTTTACCACATAATTTATCTAAGAAGTACACAACAGTTCTTCAAGGTGATGGATGCAGTAAGAATAAAATTTAGTAAATTAGTATTATTTTTGCATCAGTGTATACCGTGGAACTTCCCTAACTCGACCATCCTAAATCCCGTTAAGACTGTTCGTGCTAGAGAAAATTTGAACTATAGAAAATATTTCTAAAACGAATTATACAACATCAAGGGCACAGAAATATATTCGGGTTACAGAGAAATTAGACTGTATTAGGTACTTAGCATATTTTTATTATGTATATTTATCTAACTCATTTTGTAAAATTGCACATCAGTTAAATTGGGGTTTAACTAATTGCCCTGAACTCCTATGCTGTTAATATTTATCGTTGTATATTTATTCGACATTTTGTATTGGATAGTCAATGTTTTTATGTCAGTAAGAAATATAATAAATCTACTTTTAGATGACTTAACTACACTATCTTTAAATCAGAGTTGATTTATTCTCATTGAGCTATAAAAAGAATTAATTTACATAAATGTTGAATAATAGAGTTCTGTAAATTATTCTCAGTAACTGATTATGTTATTATACAAGTTTTATTGAGAGTGGTCACAAATTAAATTTCATGAATTTTACTATCAGGTTGAGTTGGGTAGCTATAGCTAGATTTGCGTGGTAAATAGTGTTATATTATTATTAATACTGCATACTGCATATATCTACGCAATAAGGTACACCGCTACCATAGGAAGTCGCAGGTAGCTAATTTATGCATAGTCCTAATCAGAAAAATTTGAAACAGTGTCGATGGTTATTTTCATTATTTAAAGTAAACTGTTTCGGTCATATCTATAATAAATATACACCTTTAAAATTTAAATGTTTTTTACATTGTACCATTTTCCTGTAAATAAAGAAACAAGATATTTTCAAAAGTTTCTATTAATTTACTAAATCATGAACAGTTTTCTTAATTAAAATAGTAAACAAAAATGTGCCATTCTAAATGTTTGACATAAAAAGAAACATTGTTCATTTTCTGCTGCTATTTATGTTACGGCTTAGTGGCAAAATGAGCCAAAGTTGAAAATAAGAGAACTGTTTCTAACAGTTTTTCCTTTCAAGGTTTGCAAATTAACGTTATGCTTAATGACAACTCAATTTTATTCATAATCAATGCTAATTTACATAGAAGTCAAGTAAAATCTGTATAAAATATGTATAAGAATAGAGTACAAAATTCTTTATTTTGAATTAAATAAAGCGAGAGCTAATGAACACTCAATTTACTTCACATACAATTTATGAATATGACGCACAATTTTTTTTTGTAGTTGTTTTATACCGCATCCCAGGATGCGGGCAACCAATGTTGTAAATATTTGTATGTTGTGTTGCGCTTTTATCTTCGAATGCACGGGCAGTGCATCAAAATGGCGACCTACTATATTGCGCCTGTCGGACGTCTTCCTTGCGCGGTATATCTCTTCTAGTTATGTGATATTAGGTCGGACTTCTAACAACAAATGGCGTTAGTGAACTTCTCGGGAATGACCCGTAATTCAAGTAGATAAGCTTCTACTAACAATTACAAAATCTAGTGATAAAATTAAACTTAATAATTATTAATAGTTTAATGCATATACTTGATGTGGACAATAAGCAATAGTCATAGTGAACATTCTTCTAAATTATATACTGTTATTTATCTAAATCACTAAATCGTATGTAATAATATCAATTGCTTTTAAAAACGAAAATACAACAAGAGGGAGGTTTTTCAAAACAATTAAATCATAAAAGTCAGAACATATGTCTATTGTCATTTATAGCATTCCATGTAAAATTATACATAGGTCAGACGAAATTATAATTAAAAAAAAGATATTTGAACATAAAAATGATATAACATCAAATAATTTACAAACAAATTAGTTAATGAGCCAGCATTTGTTACTCATACTAAACAAGGACATCGCCTCGTTCTTTTATTCATTTATTTAACGTAGGCCTATTTCCGCTGCCAGGGCCAATCACCGAAATCAGGAGAGGAGCTACTTTCAATCTGAAAATTCTTCTGAACTTCTTCTCTATCGAAGAATATAGATTACACTGATACAATGATATACAAGCCACTAGAAGACAGGGCGAAGTCGCCGAGTTTCACTTGGGTTATCCCCAAATTACTGACTGCTACTACCGTTGCTTAACTTTTCGTATCGAAATACGATAATTTTTAAATCGAATCTATGTTCATCCCAGACTCGATTTTGAAAATACAGAAATAATTGGTAAACTCTATAATAAAAAAAGGATTTTTAATGAAATGCTTACTATAAAAAAAGAACAATTTGATAAATAAAGAACAGATACCGATGACCTAAATTTAGCATATTATAGTATTTTAGAAACATGTAATACTCAATACAAATCTATTTAAATACTTTTTAAAATCACACACATACAGTTTATTGTTGTTGATTGTATCAACATTGTGTCAACATAATTAGTCTAGTGTATATTAAAATATAGTAAATAAAAAGAAACGGGCTTTGTTTTGTTTATCCAACATTGTCGTAATTTATTTTCCCTTTTAAAGTCCTGAGGATACACATAGCGAAACGTCGATTAAATTATAAAAATTGTTTTTTGGTTTTAATTGACATTGACACTAAGTTGTAACATTTATAAGTAGAGACAGCATCTCAGATAGTCAGTAATTCCATTTACTGACTTACGTACAACTTATAAAATGAAAATAAATATTGTGAAATGCAATGGTACACAATTTTTTTAGGAATTAATTAATAACGTTGTCGCATTTTATTTTATTGTATATTGCTAGTTCTTTGCAAAATACAACACATTTGTGTACTAATTGAAACAGTGAAGAAACAAAAAACTGTATTTTAAATGTGGGTGCCGTTATGTTACAAATATGTATTGTCATATTTTAAATGTAGAAAATTAATACCTTAATTAAACCCATATGAATTATCTAAAACTGCAAAGCACCAAATTAAATGTAGGATTTGGTCTGTTACAAATTGAAAACGCTTATATTATGTCGCAGTTCAAATAAATAAACAAGCAGCCATACTTGTAAGACAAAACCTCCACCATATATATACATCGCAATTAAGCATTCATCGACCCAACTATTCATGAAAATTTAGCATATAACCTATATGGAGATTTTTCAAGAATTTCTCAGCCATACACAGCCACATTATTAAACCGGTATATAAAAATAGGTGGGAAGAATGGAATTGAAAATTATAGGCCTATTGCTCTCATCTCTTTAATTGCCAAATATTTGAAAAAGCCCTACTCAATCGGATAATTGATTTCACTGAAAAATATAGCACAATAACAGAAATGCAAAGTGTATACATAAAAGGCAGATCAACAATCAGAACAGTATATCTAGGAATGTGTAGTATATTGGATGCAATTAGTAATAAGGATCAAGTTGTTGAGCTTCTCATGGATCTTTCTAAAGCCTTTAACAGTTTGGACCATATGATACTCTTGGAAAAAATAGAATTGATGGGTCTCCAAGGAAATACATACAACATCCTCAAATCTTATCTCGAGAACAGGCATCAATGTGTTACGGTAATGGATGCTGGTAAATGTTTAAAATCACATTGGGAATTGGATAAAATAGGAGTGCCCCAAGGGTAAATTTTGGGCCCAATTCTATTTTTGCTTTATATAAATGACCTTCCAAATGTGAGTAACCATCTAATAAATTTATTTGCAGACGATAAGTCTAGTAATTAGAGCCAAAAATAATGAGGAATTAGTAACTGAAATTTCAGCTACAATTGACATCTTATGTGAATGGTATACATGGAATAATTTAAAATTAAATATTGAAAAAACTCACCTTGAAATTTAGCCTGAAGAAAGAACTACCGCTAACTATTAATTACAACAACCAGACCTTGACATCTACTGACTCCACAAAATTTCTTGGCGTCATAATTGATCCGCAGCTGAATTAGAAACATCACATACAATATCTGGTAGTAAAAATAAGTTCATTTGCATATGCACTACGGATAATATGAAAATATATAAATGAGACAGCGGCTATGGCCTCCAATTATGCTTATATTAATTCCAGATTTAAATACGGAATAATCTTCTGGGGAAATTCTGTGGAAGCCTGCAGAATTTTCAAGCTACAAAAAACCTGCATTAGGAGTATATTTCAAATGAAAAGAACAGATACTTGTACTATGATACTTAAACAAAAATGTGTACTTACTCTTCCATGTCTCTACATATGAGTGTGCTTGCTTTACCAAGAACAACTATGATGAACTTATCAGCAGATACTGATCATTTATACAACAACGTGATAACGCAAATTTAACATTACTCTTGCCTCAAACATTCTACAGTCAAGTACAGAAAAACGTGACGCAATTGATAAAAATTTTTAACCATTTTCCAAATGACTATAAAAACTTACCATTTAAACAGTTAAAAAAAACTGAATCAATTTCTAATCACTGACACAGTCATTCTGTGTCAGATTTTTTTAATTATAGATTTTAAGTTTTAACATTTTATTGTCTTTTATTACATGTAACATTCAATTCAATTCAATTCCTTTAACATACTATATAATATTTAGTTTTATTGCGTTATATATATTTTTTTCGGAATATCCGATGCCGGTCAGTACTCCCGTGGCCTCAGACGCCTCACGAGAGTCGCGCCGGCGCCGGCGCGATATTATTATTATATTTTTCGGTTTCCCGATGCCGGTCAGTCCTCCCGCTGCCTCCGACGCCTCACGGGAGTCGCGCCGGCGCATCAACTACAGCCACTCCCCACGTCCCGCAGGGTCAGTCACTGTAGATACCAGAATCGTGTGCACTAAGCAGACGAAGAGAACCCAGAATGACCGCCTTCTGCATTTGGCCTGCCAGCCACTCGGCTGATTTTTGGCAGGCCGGTATGATCTTCAGTTCCGAGAGTAGCGTAGGCTTTATCCCTTCGAGTACACCGATTATAAGGACGACCATTTTTACCGAGTAGCCTGGGTACAGCACTTGGAGCTCGTACCGGAGATCGCGATATTTGGTCCGTTTCTCCTCCTCCTTCAAGGTGATGTTTTTCTCCGTAGGTGCCGAGAACTCGATGACATACATCACCTTGAGTTGATGGTCGAGGAGGACTGTGTCAGGCTTGTTGGCTGACAGTCGGGAACGAGTAGTTCCAGTAAATCCGGCATTTCTCGTTCTCGACAACGGACTCAATATCTCCGGGAACGTAAGGCAGCACTGGTGTCTGGTCTACCCCGTACGAGTGCCTTAGATGGTAGTATAGAACTCGTAAAGCCGCGTTATGTCGGTGGATTTAGGCCGAAATCGCATATATGGGGCATGCAGAAAGTAAGCGCATGAGCGATTCCGGCGCCTGATGGCAGGTCCTGCAGTTGATATCAGAAACCTCTACACGCCACACGCGGCTCCGGTAGACCAAGGTGTTGATAACACCATCTTGGCAGGCCATAATGAATCCCTCGGTCTCCGACTTAAGCCCTGCTTATTATTATTATTATTATTATGAACCTTTTTACAGGCAATGATTTATTTTAATGTAAATGTGGCTTTCAGTATTTTAAATACGCTCCAGTTACATCTGTAGGCATCTCGGTAGATGTGAAACGGTCATCTTCAGATTAAAAATGAATTTTTAATGACAGGCGCCGGAATTTAACTTCAGATCATTTAGCACAATTATTAATAATATACTTTTATTCCAGTGCCACAAAATAATTATTGTTGTGTACAATATCGTTTTTCGCTAAATGTTCCTTGTTCATCTAATTTTAAACATTACCCATCAAAAGTATAAGGCAAGATATTGTCTATTTTGTATTGTATATCATTTTTGCACATGAATCTATTGATGTGTTTGCACGAGAGCTGATTTCGCCCATAATATCGCGAAATAACTATCTGAGATGAGGTCTATAAGTTCAATACCTATTTATAGGCAGAGTTTAAAATTTGAAAAACAGCTGAACTTAATGGAATAACTGGTTCAATAGAAAAATTCCTGATACAAGATGTTCACTGATCAGCATGTTACGATAAAGACCGCTTTTTAAAAACGGCGAGTTACTTTAAAATTAATGGCTATAGTGGACCTCGTCTAATTATTCCTCAAAAACGCTTAGATATGATGTTTATATCAAATATATAAAGAGATAAATAAGACCCGTGTTTTTCCTTTTTCTGAAAATTATATTTTTTTATCATATTTTCGAGCGTTGAATGGGGCAGCACAAATTAATGTATTATTTTAAAGTTCTTAATTAAAGTACTCGATAATAATATCAATCAATTTAGTTTAGTATAAATTCAAGTGAAATCCGTCGAAAGCGTAGGTTGGAAGATATTTTAATTCTCTAAATTGACGTATTTACCACTGTGCAGCGTGAACCAGTTAATTAATTTTTTATAAACAATTCCTAGTCACCACAAAGGGGTCTTCTGAAACGAATACACTTTTAAAATATGTCGATTAAGAATGTGTCCATTTGCCATTAGAAAGAATTATGGATTTTTTATTTTAAATTTATGAATTAAAATAATTTTCCTCGTTAGTAATATAACATTTCTACTATTTTTCAAACAATAGTTTCATAAAATATTTTATGCAATTACACTTAAATGATGTTCAGCTATTTTACTAAATTAAAATAATTCAGAATAAACGCCCCAAGTTAACGAATAATAAAACCTTTTCGAAATGAGTCTCGTCTAACTTACACTAATTACTTGGATTCACTAAAAGAATTCATCAGGGGTTTTACAATCCTACTAATCTGTGAGAATAAAAGAGATTTTGTTGACTAAAAGAAGAATAAAAATGCTGAATAATAGAGTAAGGAGGTCATGTGCATTTAACAACTCTAATGATACAGTAATTAAAACTTAATTACCTGTATAATCCTTGATATATTTTACCGAAATGTTTCTGTTATTTCTAAATAATTATGTAAAATACTTCTTAATGCTAGTTCTATATTTTGGTAGGATATTACATATAATTCCCAAATTGTACGTGGTGATTATTAGAGATCGGGAGATACCGATAAATTCCAGAGACGACTTTTACACAGATATAATATATATTGTAAACACCTAATGAAACACTCCCAAACAATATGAAATGATAAAATATTCATATGTACCATGGAATAAAACTGTTTTTTTTTAGAACAAAAAGTAATAAAATAATTATTGGGTATTACGTAAGCATTCTTTCAAAACTAATATGATAATAATAATAATGAATATCTATTGTTTTTTATATTCTATACCATCATTTTGATCTGAATGCGCTCGTATAAAAGTTTTAGGTATATTATGACCTTGATATATACATGCGTATAGATTTAAGAGTAAATTAAAGTCAATGTTTCGAATCTAGATTATTAAGCTATGAATTAAATCGCATTTTATAAATTCTTGGTACACTGTATTTAATTTTATTTAATTAGCTTTAATATTTTATTAAATTTTATTTGTAGATTTTTAAGCTATGAATTAAATCGCATTTTATAAATTCTTGGTACACTTTATTTAATTTTATTTAATTAGTTTTAATATTTTATTAAATTTTATTTAATTAATTTTAGTATTTAATTAAATTTTATATAAGAGCTTAAAGAGTAGAAGCAAAAAAAATATTGATTTCAAAAAAATATTGACTCGTCAAAAAGGAAAATTTTTACAATTAAAAATGATTTCCTACAATTACAATACAAAAGCAAAAACCCCCGGACCAATATATATGTATCTGCTTTCATTCTTCCTGAACTCTTTAGGGAGCTGGTTTGCGAACATATTATGTATAAAAATATTTAAATTACATATTTCAAAATATGAACATTTGTCATGTTTATTTTGACGTTTTAAATTGAAAGACAATATCTAGATTCATTATGTTAACTTCAGTAATCATAATGATATTCATGAAATCTAACTTAACCTAAGTTACAATAATTAATCTAGATGTTGTCTTTCAATTTATAATGTCAAAATAAATATGACAAATGAGGCATGTAGAAGCAAAACTCGCCTACTCCACTTTTGGTGAAAAATGAGTTGCATACGGCATAGTGTTGTTCTTAGCCCGTATATACTAGATACAATGTTTTGTATCAAATATCGCCTTTTCCCTTTAAAATTAAATAATAAAACATTGACATCGATGCACAACTCGCCTTATCCAACCTTCATATTAATGCACAACTTGTCTTATCCGCGCAGCCAATGGGAGACGGTAATTGCAGGACACGTGTCTCGCTGAATAGTTTGCCGCCAATATTATTTATTATTGTATTAGTACTAACTTGTCTTTAGTTCAGTGTGTTATTCGCAAAGAATAGGAATAAAAATAATAATTTTATATAAAAAATATAGTGTTTATTGTGCTGAAAAATGGGGAGTAGAATTGTACCAGCAACACCAGGTAAAGGCAGGAAAAAAGTTCGTCATAAAGCCAAATGGAAAAGGGAATTGGCTAAACGTAACAGGTAAGTAAATACATTTTAGTTTTTGTCATAATTGTGGTTATTTTCGAGGTTATTAAAAGGTTATTTTTATCATTTATAGATGTGATATTAAAATTAAAATAAAATGGAAATTTTCTGTCAGTCTAACAAAATAAAAATATGTTTCTGCAAAATTGCTTGTATCCTAACCTTGTTATTGCAAAACTTGTCAAATCCCATGTTGATTCAAAACTTGTCTTGCAAAACTTGTCTTGCAAAACTTGTCAATTCCATGTTGATTCTTCAAAACCTGTCTTATCCAAACTTAAATCTAATTTTCTTCAAAAATATGAAGATTGTCGTTTAAATAAATTCAAGCCGGTCATTTTCTTAAATATGTTTTACATGATCCATTAATTTGTCATAGAAATTCGATGTAATAAACCGTGTACACGTTTTTCTCATTTTTCTCAAATTTGTTCACAATGGACAAGGCGAGTTCTGCTTCTACATGCCTCAAATGTTCATGTTGTGAATTATGTAATTTAAATATTTTTATAAATAATATGGTCGGAGAGTTTAGGAAGAATGAAAGTAGATATATATTGGACTGGGGATTTCATTTTTTATTGTAACTAGAGGGAATCATTTATTAAGTGTACAATTTTGTTTTTGGTGAGTCAATATTTTTTTAATCTCAATATTTTTTTGCCTTTAATACTAAGAACACTGTCATTTAATTAAGTGCAATTCTTGCTCCTAGGAGCAGTTGTTTAAATACTTTCTGTGATAAAATGTATTGTAAATATAGTTTTTGATTTATTATATACCTAAAACTTATATACTAGCAGATTCAGATAAGAAAGAGTAAAATATAAAAAACCATTGGTATTTATTCTTATTATCTTGTTAGGCTTGAAATAATGCTTATGCAATGATTATTTTATTATTCTTTTCTAGAAATACATTATTCACCTACTTTAATAATTTAAATATTTTTACCAAACAAGCGGATTATTAAATAATTTTACAATCTATGTAACTTGGTAAGTTATTTTGAGCAGACATTACCTAACCGTTTTCCATTTAGAGGGATATGAAATTATATGAAACTATGTGTTATAAAAATCTGACTTCTCAATGATTTTCGTCTTCATTATTTTTAAACACGTTATGCAGGGGTTATATTTCAGAAATCTTTGAATATAGTAAATTACAAGAAAGTTATTTTCTGCTATAATAACCAATTATATTTGGGACACAAGTATGGGATAAATTATTTTTGGTCAACGTTAGCGAAAAAAACCTAAAACATGTAAATTTTAAATGTGTATATCCTACGTGCTTCCGCAATATCCAATAAGATGCTCTCATGGACACTGAGTCCAACGATAATTGGGAATATTATAAAAAACTATCAATACTTGACGATATGAGGGTAATTTTGAGCCCGTAATTTGGTTAGTTTCTACACCTAGCAAATATATCTATTTATGAACTTTACTCATTTTTCAAATACTCATAATACGAAATGTGGGATAAGCATACTATAAGAACCCTTCCTTAACGCTTCGAGCACATTGTCAACATCAAGACTCAGAAGGTCTCAAATAAGTAGTATGAGCCTGATTGGTTAAACAAAGGCCGACAAGGAGGGTGTAACTAATGGGAGGTAAAGAGAGTCAGATGACGAATAAATCCATTAAGTTAATACTTTTAACTGTTGCTTAGAGGTTTTTACATACATAACAAGACATTACGCAACTTATAGTATTTTGCAAATAATAAATAATTTTTATAAGATCCTACAGTAGAGTAGTCCAAGCCCTAAAAATGAGCTAAGATGCATTTTTGTGCCAAATCAAACAATCTCAGAAAAATACTTGATTATAAAATTTGGTGTAAATTTACATTCTGTGACTGTCCGCTAATCGGTGCATCATCTCACGATAAAATTGGTTTATTTTTATAGATTAATCGAGAAATAAACTGTATCTTATTCATTTTTTATTTTAAGCAACATATTGCGAGATAAATATCAAAAACCTTAAAAATCAAAAATTTTGTCAAAATTCTCCCCTTTACATGCACGGGAAGGGGTTGAAATAGCTCCACAAAATTTAGTTTTTTTCTCTTATACCATAACAAAATATAGGGATGGGAAGAGTGAATTAAAAAAAAGTTAATACATCTATACCTATACCTACGTACCAACGCCTGTGGCTCCCGTAATAGGGTACCTCACACTAAAGATCCTGACCCTAACACAGGGTCCCTAATATAAGCAAAGCATTAATAAATTTAAATATATTTCGGTTGAGTATAAGTTTGGTGAGTCATTATCTATAAAAATAAATTTAGGAACCCCAAAAGCATTAGCTATCGCTGAGTAGCCTTTAACAAGGAACCAATCAAATGTCTTTACAAAATTTAGATATCACCAGCCGTTCACAAGGAAATATATACTCTGACGTCACCCCCAAATTTGGTTAGTGTAAAAATACAACTTTTTTTGTTTTCTATCATACGTTTCCCGATAAAACTAGTGTACGTATTAACATTTTAAAATGATATGAAATTGATGTACACTCCTTTTCATCTAAACACTGTTTAACATACTGATACTGTGCCTTTATCATATCTAGATCAACAAATACATGCAGTGCTTTATGTTTTGTATAAGGTAGAATTGAAGTATTTTATTTAAGCAGTATTTATTGAATTACTGGTCATTCTATCTATAAACAAAAATTTATGAACCAGAATAGCATTAGGTACGGGGTTGAAATCCCTACCGCTGAGTAGTCCTTAACAAGGAACCAATCAAACGTCTTTACAGAATTTAGATATAATTAGCCATTCACGAGTTATTAGGAAAAATATAGTGTAACGTCATCTTCAAATTTGACTAGTTTTTGTATAGTCATACGTTTTCCGATAAAACTAGTTTATGTATTAACATTATAAAATTAAATAAAATTCACTTTATCATGTTGCATAAATTTCTGTTTCCGTGTTGCTCGGGAATGTTTCAGTATGTGTTTAAAATATATTACGTCTTCATAAAAGCCACCCCAGGGAACCGATACCTCCGTCCGAGCTCTAGTAATTACATTAATGGTCCAAAGTATGGGACAGTTTATTCTTTTTAGAAGGATTACATTTTTGCCAGTAAAAATAAAAGACAATGTGGCCAACATCCATTTGCAAGAAAGTAATTCATTAAATGAGTGCTTCGTATTTATTATTTTTTAGCTTATATTAGTTTGAGTCAAGCTATTGTCTTTGTATAATTCAGGAAGGGACCATAAACTGAACCTACGAAGTTTCTGACGAGGGTATTATTATATCAATGTCAACTCATGCTACATAATTTTCTTGATATTTTTTATAAATGATTTATCTTATGTATAAATTATTCTCTTTGTGAAACTGAGTACAACGTCTCTAAGCTCTTTATTTGAGAGAAACTTATCATATTCTTATTAATAAATTGTCCACGGAGAAAATGATCTTTCTAACTTATATTTTAAGAAGTATGTACTAATTTCAGTCGGCAAAGAAAAAATTAACGTTTATATGTTGACGGCTACCGGTTTAATTCAAGGATATGAGAACTAGGTACAGCTCCCAAGGCAGCTTTTTGCTGTAATAAAATCGGGTCGTAGATCCTCCAAGATTAACCCTTAAGGAGATTACTTACTTTCTTTAACAAGATTTTGATTGAAAGTAAGTAAAAGTATAATTACCTAGTTAACTTCAAGTGATCACAGGAGTTAATGAATTTCGTAATATTTAATTTAGCGTCCGTCGATAAGTAAATAATAAAAAAATATCCCGCACCTACAAAATATCGACCGTCTCTGTCAACCCTTTCCATTTGTATACGTCTTCAAAACCATTTATTTGCAATAATCAAATTTATTTTGTAGATTTTGACATTGAAATTACCAAGTAGTCTGTTACTAGCGGATCTAGAAGGAAATTTGGAGTGGGGTCAGAGCTATACACACATAAAAATAGATGACGAAAAAACCTCTAGTTAGTTTTCAATATTTTTTTCTTATTCAATACAAAACAAAAAAGTATGTAATATTTATCTATTATTGATTATTAAATAATTAGTAATGAAATTATGATTTACAAGCTTTTATAACGTCTTGGTTCTAAATAATTAAAAAAATTTTTTGAAGAACTCGTAGTGGTTTTATTATTTAAGGTAGGTACTTATATGATCTTCCGTTTCCCTATTATCTTTTCATTTGTATCATAAAATTAAAGATTTATAACTGGAGGAAAGACTACGGGCTATATACTTTCAAAATATCGCTAAATATTTACCATACCACTCTAAAATATAAATTGGGCACTTACATCTACCGAAAACCGAAAGGGACACAACACTTAACACAAAGCTCTTAATAAGAGAAAAAAGAGAACAATGGCGTCTTGTTGAATCTTGTCTCTTACGCTACCGCGGTTTCGCCGGTAGAGGGCCAACATTTAGTTCTCAGAAACAAATTTATTAATGAGGAATAAATATTTCTTATTAGAATTAAAAATTTATTTCCGCTATTAGGGTATAAACTTTAATAGTAAATATTTCTTTCTATGAAATATATAATGATGTAATAAATGTGGGAGATGCAAATGTGTTATTCATGAGTAAATTTATTTCTTATAAATAATTATTTAATTACAAAAAAATAAATACCAGGAGAATTCCTGAAATAAATCATTTAGTTTTGTCAATTAATCCAATCCTCGAAATATGATTATTATAACAAAATTATGAAAAATAATTATTTGTCTGAATTAAATATAATGCAGAATAATAATTATTTATTAAATTGAAAAAACTTAGTCATTTCAAGCTAGATATTTCCCTCAGTGTACATAATTCGAATGTTATTAACGCTTCCCGATCTTTCCCATGAATTTAAAAATCGTAGTAACTCAAAAGAGGTGAAGTTATCAAAAACTTGATTTATGCGCTTTACCGAGTTTAGTAGCGGAGTGGGCCAAAGCGTTAACTGACAAACGTAGCTTGTTTACTGCCTATCGACTCCCGGGTTCAATTCCCAGTTTCGATTCTGGCAAAGTCGAAGAATTTGGTTGTGTGTGTCCACGTTTTTTTTCAACTGTGTAACCCCTGTCCGAGCAGCCTCGGCTTTGGTTTGGGGGTTGTTTAATTTATGTGGTGTGTTTTGTTTTTTTTGTGTGCTTAGTTTGAAGAGAGAAAACTGTATCTATCACGTTACGAATTTTTTGTGTTCATATTTAAAGTTTTTATTAAAATATTGTTTATTTTGAAAATTATGTGAGTTCAAACATTTTTTGTTAAAATTATATTTTTACATTGGATAAACCTAGAATACTTGTTAACTGTACAAGTGTGCATGTCCAACATTTTATTTTGCTGCATAAACTTACTAAATCAACAACGAAATACTAAATGCCAAACAGTAGGTTTCTTTATTGTAAATAAAAGTATATCAGACTTACCAGTGCCAACTGCACCTTTAGATCCGCAAAATATTATTTTGGCAGGTAAGCACAGCCCAGATCAGTGTGCTGATCTTTTACATATTCCAGATAGTTTTGGTGACCCTCACTTAATGGATCAAAATGAATTGAATGATTTGGTACGTGACTTGGGGCTGTCAAAACAACAAGCAGAGCTTCTTGGTTCCCGTCTTAAAGAGTAAAACTTACTGGCTAAAGAAAGAAAGATTACGACTTTCAGAAAAAGAAATGTAACATTTTCTGCATTTTATAATATGGAAAATTCACTATGCGCGTGTATTGATATTGATGGTTTAATGTATGGACTTAATATCGAGCATTCCCCTTCCGAGTGACGCTTATTCATTGATTCCTTCAAATACAGCTTAAAAGCTGTGTTACTACTATAATGGAAATTTAAAACCATCTGTACCAATTGCCCATTCAGTAACAATTAAAGAGGATGACAGTATGAGCATCATTTTAAATAAAATTAATTACAACAAATACAAATGGCAAACATGTGGGGATTTAAAAGTAATGGCCATTTTAGTAACGCTCTTTTCCTTGTTTGTGGGACAGTCGTGCAGTAAAAGGATATTATGTGAGAAGAATTTGGCCGGAAAGGAAATAACTTGAACGAGGAACTAGTAATGTTAGAAATGTTCTTTTTTCCACCTCTTCATACTAAACTTGGGTCAATGAAAAATTTTGTGAAGGCTATGAATAAAGAGTGTGAAGGATTTAAATACTTAAGGGAACTTTTTCCCCAATTAAGTGACGCCAAACTTAAAGAAGGCATTTTAATTGATACAGATTATAAAAAAAACATTCGACAGACAGGAACTCAGAGCTTGGAACTCATTTGTAAGTGTAGTCAGGGGATTTTTAGAGAACAAGAAGGATGAGAACTATAGCCAACTAGTAAGCGAACTTCTAGATTCGTACCAAACGCTTGGTTGCCGTAAGTCTTTAAAAAATTCACTTTCTGCATTCTCATTTAAAGCGACGAGCAAGGAAAAAGATATCATCAAAATATCAGCACAATGGAAAATCATTATCAAGGACGATGGGATTCAACCATAATGGGTGATTACTATTGATTTTTAAAGCGAGACGATTTGACCCCCCATAAAAAAAAATTAACTAAGCATGCGTTTTTCAAAAATTAATCTCTATCTTTGTAGATATATCTATGTAAGCGTAATATATTCATATACCTACATCATTGATATATAGCAATAAATAGATTATTAAAATTAACAATAATGTTTTATTAATTTAACAGGAAAACGTTACGTGTTACGACTTTTTTGCCTGTCATTTCTTTAATCAGAAGGCTTTATTTCAGTGGGATATGCTATTTAGGTACGTTACAAAAAATTAATATTTTTTTGTCCGCCGGTGTAATTTATTTTTTTAAATTTTTTATATTGTAGTTATTATAGTTAGTTATACAGGGTTTTTCATTTAAAACTCTGCACGCCAATATCTCGAAAACGAATAGAAATATTTAATTTCTGTAAAAAGTAGTCAATGTATGGGTCAAGTACTTAGATATTTTTCAAAGTTTAAAAAATTCGACGCCTACTAAGAGCTAAGCGTCGCGACGCGTCGAAAATATAAATCGATTGCATTGACTTTGAAATTACGCGAATGCGAAAGTACATGTCATTTATAAACTTTTTTGTTCTTTACTCGAACTTATTTATTTTACTCATTTCTGAGTTAAACTAATAAACAAAATTATTATTGCAATTAACTACATGATAAAACAAAGTAAAAATTTTGTTCAAAATTATGTCCATCTGCTCGAATACAACTATCAACAACTTTCAACAGATGAGCTTGGGTCACTTGTAGGAGAGTCCTTCTTGTAATAGCGGCACACGCTGCACTAATTTTGTTAATAAGATCAGCCATATCTTCGATAGGTTCTTCATAGGCAACGTCCTTTAGGTGACCCCAAAGAAAATAATCGGGTGGTGTAATGTCCGGGGACCTCGCCGGCCACCTTATCGGTCCATTAGTACCAAACCATCTATTGGGGTATTCTTTGTCTAAATACCTCGTTACAATTTGGGCATTATGTGGAGGCGCTCCATCCTGCTGTAGCCACATATTCATTCTGGTCTCAAAAGGCACTTCTTCTAACAGTTCCGGAAGTGTGGTTTGAAGAAATCTTAAATAGCGATCTGAATTTAAAGTGCCTTCGTAAAAGTGAGGTCCAATAAGGAATCCGTTTAATATGCCGCACCAAACATTGATGCCAAGAATTCGCTGATTACCTCTTTCTGTAATCCAACAAGGATGGTTTTCGGACCAAAAACGACAGTTGTGTCTGTTCACGATTCCATTATTATGGAATCCACTTTCGTTGCTCCATAGAATTTTCAAGAGAAAATTTGCATCTTGGCTATACAAGTCAGCAAATCTTGCTAAGAAATCCATTCTTCTAGCGGGAGCACCTGGTTCTAATTTATGCACTAATTTAGTTTTGTAAGGGCGAAAAGAGTTTCTATTTAGAATTCTCCACGATGAACTTATGGAAACACCGGTATTTTCTTTTATTTTTGATAGGGATATCTTGGGGTTATTAACAACCTGCTGAATTACAGCAGCAGTATTTTCATCATTTGTAGTCGTCTTTTCTCTATTTCTCTTAGGTTTTACGAAGCTGCCATAATCTCTTAGGTTTGTACATAAACTTTGAAAGGTTTTTGCATCGGGGACTCTTCTATGCGGATAACGCTGTGCGTAAACTATTTTTGCTTGTCTACAATTGGACCTGCATTCTCCCAACACCAGTAACATGCCTAATTTTTCCTCATTGCTAAAATGAACCATTTTCATATAATTATTGTTAGTTTTGCTTAAACCGAACAAATTTGAATATTTATTGTGACAAAATGTGACAATATCTTTAACACAGCAATGGCAATATCTGTCGCTTGTAATTGCACTTAAAACAATTGCGATAACAATGGTTGCTATAGTAACTAATTTTCATGGCATTCTTGTAAAAATCATCCGTAATCGCATTTTTTGTCAATCAAGAAATGTTTACTATAAACCGGTATAACTCAGAAATGAGTAAAATAAATAAGTTCGAGTGAATAACAAAAAAGTTTATAAATAACATGTACTTTCGCATGCGCGTAATTTCAAAGTCAATGCAATCGATTTATATTTTCGACGCGTCGCGACGCTTAGCTCTTAGTAGGTGTCGAATTTTTTAAACTTTGAAAAATATCTACTTGACCCCATACATTGACTACTTTTTACAGAAATTAAATATTTCTATTCGTTTTCGAGATATTAGCGTGCGGAGTGTTAAGTGAAAAACCCTGTATAAAATATTTCCAAAATTATATGGAAAATGTGTGTAATTTGTTGTACTCCTGAAGAAGACAATAAGTATTGTCGAAACGTCGACTTAATGAGAAATTGAGGGTTTTTCTATGCTTTTTTCCAACTCTGACATAATATCAATATATTTAGTTATTTTTCTTCATTGGCATTATAATTTATTTTAGTATGTACCTAACGAAATTGTTCTAAATTTTTTTACAAGATATTCAAATTAAGTTTCATGATGGACAACTTACCTCGAGATATTTTGTTTGATATAAACGTTTGGCTTTTTAGTTATACTTTTATCCGAATGAAAATGTACATTAAACAAATCATTGCATTTTTCTACGGAATACATGGGCATTTTTAATTTTTTTTTTTTATATATATTAAAAACTCTTTAAGAAGTAAACAGTAATCAAAACCGCCTCTTGTAAATTAATTTGACAGCACAGCAATTGATAATGTAAATCATTTATCAGTTTATGCATGACCAAAAATCAATTTAGTATTACTAACTTTTAAGAACAATATTTACTTTATTAACTTAGTTATTTAAACATGAAATCTGTAATAATCATATATATTTATAATGGGGAGGAAAAGGGCTATCTAAATATTTAAAAATGTACAGGATATTTCATTAAAAAAGGAATCTTTGTAGCGTCCTCAATAAATTTATTAAGACTAATCTCATATCACGTACGAAAATGTGGTGAATATGCTACTGATCCCATTTTTTTATTATTTATTTCCTTTGTTGGGACTGGGTTATTTCATTTCTAATCATTTGTCAAAATGTATATGACTGAATAAAAAATTTACTTATTTGCTGTTTACACTGGTTACATAACTTCTTCCGTATTAAGCCAATTACAAATATGCCTTTATGAGATGAGAGTAATTTGCATACTAAAATTGTTTTCTGTGGTTTAGGACGTTTTCACTTATAACGGTTGAAAACTCGCCGCTGAAACTGAATCATGTAAATCAGGGGAAAACACTCTAAAATCGCTCTTTGTTGATACGTAAAATCAATATACTTATCACCAAATGAACCAAACGCAAGCAATGAAATATGCGTCTAAATAATTTACTACTTAAAGATAAAAAGTGACTGGATGTGTTCGGTGAAAATTGGTAGCACTATTGAGAACAAAATTATTTTTAACAATGCAATTATTTGCTGATATCAAAGTATGATTAAACCTTAATATTCAGATACATTTTTTCTCGTATTTTGTGATAATTTTCATATTTGGTGATTCGTTTTGAAATGTTTCATAGAAATCCTTATTTGTATTTTTAGTAATATGTCATATTTGGCTACATAGTATTGAAAAAGTCGTCTGCGGGGTCTATAGGTTTGAGATATATTATAAATATATTACGAAAAATAATGAAGGTCCAGTAATGAAGCCCTGAGGTACTCCAAAGTAGATTGATTGAAGATTATAAGTATCCTACTTATCATAGTTTCTGTAAAAATACTATTTATAACCGCAATGCTTGATGCACATTAGTAAATTAAATGTATTGTAATGGCATTTTAGTATTAAAATATATGACATGAATTATTATTGACAGTATCGAGCATGCTGAAAGTTAATTATTAAAAAATTTTTATGAAACATTTCAACGAACGCTTTTAAAATTTAACTCAGGTAAGTGAAGAATTAAACAGAATGATTTTTTTAGATCAGGATGATATATACTGATATAAGGAAGTTATGTGCTGGCCACACCAGATATTTAAATACGTTTAGAGAGAATTTCATTAACCCTTTCGTGAATACTCGTCCAACGGTTAAATGCTTCAGACGAGTTAACTCGTGTTGCATTATTAAATTGGTTCAGACTGTTCAAAACGACTATACTAGCTAATGTTTATTAACACTGATATAGAGTGATATGTTTATTCATAGGAGGCGTTTGTGGTGGGGCTGCGACAACAGTAAATGTGTACGCATTATATGTAGTTCCGTACTTACTGATATTATCACACAGAAAAATTTGCTTAAACTTAACTGTTTCATTGTTTATGATAAGGATTTGTTTTTGGGTTTACGATTTGTCTTTTAAAATGTATATGTACTTTTGAAACATATTTTGTATATTTGTTACTTAGATTCTTTTATTGTATTTTATTATTCGAAAATAACAATATTTATTAATAAAATGCCCTTTTTTGCAATAAGTATGTACGCCAAAATAGATTCCCTGCTTAGACGAGTATACTCGCAAGTGGCAAATTTATCACCCACGGGCTCTCGAGCGATGCGCAGCGTGTTCTCAGAAACACCAATGTGTCATATTGAATTACGGGTCATTGTAGAGATACAAAAAATATAAGAAACGGCATAAAATTACCGACAAAGATGCCGCCGTGTGGCATCTTTTTCGGTTATTTTTATGGAGTTTTTTTATATTTCTGCAATAAACCATAACTTTAAACTTGATGTTTGCAGAATGACCAAATTAAGGAGAAGTCAATTTAAATGCTTCCTAAATTTTGCATTTCAATTACATTCCTTTATAGAAAAATTATGTTTAATACACGGTAAAATTATTATTAATAATTAACAAAAAAAAACTCAATTAACTGCTGATTTTACAAATCTACTCGAAAAATTCCTAACTGTTGTATTAACCAAACAAAATTAATTTAATTAAGCAAAAAAGTTGCCAATATTAAATTTTATAATTTAAGAGAAACTGTGAACTCTTTCTGTTTAATTAAATTTTAAATTCCCTTTCTCTGGCTTTCAACGGACTTTTTCGCAGGGTCTGGTTTGGTGTAAAAATTGTATGTACTATTTAATGAGGAAATGAACGTTTACAGAACACCGGGATAGAATGTTTTATACCTTTTTTCAGTAATTTGAGCCTTTCAAAATTAAATTAAAAACACGTTTAAAATTAATCAATTAATCATGACATGTCTGATATTTATATGCATAATTATATTATATGTTGTTCTTTAGGTTTACGCGGGTGTTAAATGATGTGTTGGATTTCCGGGTGTAATCCCGCGTTGCTGATAATTACCTAAAAGGACCTTAGATGCTTAAACGACGTTTCGACAGTCACATCTATCGCCTTCAGGTTCTCATTAGAAGGGCTTAATCTCAAAATATCAAACTGAAATTCCAACATTTTTAGTCACATTTCTTATAACACAGCTCTTGGACACACTGTATATATACCAGATGTCTAAGAAATCATTAGACAAAACCTAGTTTTCAAAATTTCTGGATATAAGACTAATAATTGACAGGGTTGCCGCTATATACAAAAAATTGTAATTTTTTCAATTTTCGACACGTTCGGCTTTCCTGTGAATGACCCCAACCTTGAAATTTGAAATTTTGAAATATATATATATATATATATATATATATATATATATATATATATATATATATATATATATATATATATATATATATATATATATATATATATATATATATATATATATATATATATATATATATATATATATATATATATATATATATATATATATATATATATATATATATATATATATATATATATATATATATATATATATATATATATATATATATATATATATATATATATATATATATATATATATATATATATATATATATATATATATATATATATATATATATATATATATATATATATATATATATATATATATATATATCTTTTCTTGACCGTTAATATCAAATAATATGGTTTTTTTTTGGAGATTTCGGTCAAGTGTAACTAATTTTATTATTTTTTTCTAACGTTGCGGTTTAATAACCCATCATCAGAGAACTAAAATTAATATAATATTTTAAAAACATAGTTATGGTTATTTTAGTGTAAGTAATGTAAGTAGTCTAGTAACATAAGTAGTGTAAGTAATGTAAGTAGTGTAAGTAAGTAAATAGTTTAGTGTAAGTAGTGTAAGTAAGTAGTGTAAATGTAAGTAAATGGTGTAAGTAGTATAAATAAATTGTAATGTAAAATAACCATAACTATGTTTTTAAAATATTGTATTAATTGTAGTTCTCTGATGATGGTGTAATAAACCGAAACATTAGAAAAAAATAATAAAATTAGTTATACCTGACTGAAATCCCAAAAAAATCTATCAGATATTATTGGAAATTTAAAATGGAACACCTTGTATATTCGAGTTTAATGTATGGAGAAATAATTCTATATCTCTGTTATGATGCAAACTAAAGAAAAAGCTGTACCATAAATATTGTTGCTTTCTCCATCTGTACCACTGACATTCCCGACGACGCACGGGTTGAATTATTCCCCAAAAAATCCATTCACATTCTCTCCTATACCAGACTGGAGGGTGTGGTCTGTGATTATCATTTCACATTCTGCATTCGTAGAGTAAACAGGAGGCTTCATAACAGGAGCATTTAGTGGTATTATTTGTGGTTACTGAATTACATACGTTTTGTTGCTCTTGTTTCTGTTTTAAAAATGTATTATTGTGTTATGTGTAGTTCAGAAGTGTGTAGTTTCATGGAAAAAGGGTGCATTGACCATATACCAAATAGTGCAATATCGATGTTTAAATATTTTTATATATTAAAGTTAGAATTTAACATATATAGAAAATATACCAGTACTATAAGATATATCCCTAAGGACTCTCACCATTGTGCTCAACACAAAATGGAGTTTTAATCTTCTTGTTCTTCTCCTATTAAGTTTCCACCTCAATAAGGAGAGATTCGAAGAAGAAAATGCATTGATTAAGGACATAGCTGCGAGTGTTATAACCACAACAATATATAATTTATATTAATATTATTAAATTCCTCTAAAATTTGTAATTACCTGTTTTCTTAGGCCCCTCATAAACAAAAAGCGATCCAATTGGTAAAATGTTTTGTTGCCTGCCAGCTGTTCAGTAATTCCGGTGGGTTCGTAGGTCAAGACGGTTGTTAATTGTTGAATTTAAAATGTTTGTAGATTCCAGTAACCAATAATTTTTGATATGGTATAAAGCAAATTAAAAGACAAGATACATAAATGGGCATCATATTATAGATAGAAATATTAATAACAATAGTTACGGGTATCAATCCAACAAACTGTTAACTAGAAACTTATTTATTTTAGTGACCTCTTACACAATGTGAGAACACAAACCCTTCCCTCTTAAAAAATAAAATATCTGATGTGGCCAGCACATAACTTTCTTATACCAGTATATGATCTAAAAAATCATTCTATTTAATTCATCAGTTACCTTAATTACATTTTAATAACGTACCTTGAAAGGTTTCATTAAAATTTTAATTAATTTTCAGCGTCGTTCGATACTGTCAATAATAATTCATGTCACATATTTTATTAATAATTTCTTCTTATTGACATTGAAATTTTTGTAACTAAACTAGACATTTCAAATGTTAAACTGCTAAATTTATCATAATCCCATTTTATGAGGTCAAATGTATAAAAAATTTCAGTTTACATCTGCTTTATTAGGGTACTTAGAAAATATATTTTATTGACTTGATATAGTAGACATGATTTATAATCTTTTATCAAGAATATATTTTTTTTGTAGACAAATACAAAAAAGGTTTGGGTCCCGTGGACCTCCTTTCAGCTGGCCAATTTTGCTCATCACCGAATTTATCATTATCTTTGGCCTTTAGAACATGTGTACCAAATTTGAAAGGTTTATCTCAGAAACTGTGGCTGTTATCGCGATACTACAGACATGCAAGCAGATTTATTTTCCATAAAGTTATGTTTTTTCATTATAATTCGTCGAGATTCGTCAAAAAATGCAATAAAATTTTTCTTCTCTCATTCATTATGTCCTCATCTGGTGGTACCACATTCACCAAATTTAATGTGTCACTTAAAATGTTGTTGAACATCTTAATTGCCAAATTTGGAAAGTCTCCCATTAGCATTTTTGAGTCATCGTGGCCACACATATACACACACATACACACACATACATCCACACATACACACAAACCGACAGACATCATTCGAAAAATAGATTAGATTTAGGGGGTTCAAAACGTATACAGGGTGGGGCAATAGTGCGTCGGATCTCGATATCTCGAGTTCTACGATAGCTAAAAATTTAAAAAAAAAATGTAAGTAAACTAGATAAAAAAGTCTAGAACTGGAAATTATTTTCGAACATACAGGGCGAGCCAAGACGAAATTACAGGACCAAGTGCCTTTTTTTTTAAATGGAATGCCATGTATATCAGTACATTTTTGAAGTCTCTTTCTAGGCTCTATTCATTCTTATATTATTATTGGCTATCTCCCAACCACTTTGATGTAATGAATTCTTTGGTTGAAATAATGCCATCTGCAGATGGATATTAAAAAAATCACCACAGTCACAATTATGGGTTTTAAGAAAAACTTATGTGAGTACCAGTTACGAGACATCTAATTAATGTTTCTGAATCATTTTCATTTCCAAAAAAATGTACAGGGTGGCCAAATATTAGTATTCAATTAAGAACTTTTTAAATTGAATTTTCTCATTTTTTTCAAATGGAACACCCTGTATATTTTTCAACGATGTGATGTAAAAATGAAAAACGAACATTTTTTGTAGGTACTTCCCTATGGCTAATTGCAACCATTTTCGTTTTATTGAGCAATAATTACAACATTTAAAAATAAACTTAAAAAAAGAGGTTTCTTCAAATAACTCAGTAGAAGAAATTATAATAAATGTTCCACATGTTGGCCATTTTGATTGACACACATTTCTATGCGCTTTTGAAATGAGGTTCCCACTGTTCCTAAAACTGCCGGTGTGATAGATCTAAAGGAAGTTATTATTCTTTCCTTCATATTTTGTACTGTTGTTGGTGTGTCTCTATAAACAATTTCCTTCACGTATCCCCATAAAAAGAAATCCATTTTTGTAAGATCTGGGGATCTAGCAGGCCAATTAGTGGGTCCATTTCTTCCAATCCATTTATGAGGGTAGGTATTATTTAAGTGGTCTCTAACTGCATTTAAATAATGTGGTGGAGTACCATCTTGCTGAAACCACATCCTATTTGGAATTCTTCCAGGGAGATTTACCAATAATTGTGGCAGATAGCTTTCAAAAAATGAAGATAAATAGCTCCATCAAAGAAATGTGGCCCTATTACATGTTCTCCAATAATTCCTCCCCAAACGTTTATAGACCATCTGTGTTAGTTATCAACTTGTATAAAAAGTGAGGATTTTCCGAAGCATAATAATGGAAATTGTGCCTATTAACAAATCCATTTTTATGAAAAGTTGCTTCATCAGTGAATAAAACATTAATGAAGTAGTTGACATCAACTTGCATTTTACCTCTGGCCCAATTACAAAATTGTAGGCGCTTTTGAAAATCGTCATCAGATAATTCCTGGTGCATTTGAATATGATATGCATGTAACTTATTTGTTTTTAAGATTCGACCCACAGACCGTCTACTCATTCCTACCAATGAGGTCACTTCTCTTTGACTAACATGGGGATTCTCAACCGTTGCCAGCACCACAGAAAACTCATTTTCTTCGTTCACAACGTTTTATTCTTTCACTTTTTTTTATATTCGACATTTCCAGTTTCCAGAAATCTATCGAGAAGGTTTTGAAAGCTGCTAACATCAGGAAGCCTTCTTTCAGGATAACGGTGATAAATTCTATTGGCAAGTAAACAATTTCTGTCTGACTCGCCCAAAACAAAAGTCATGTCTACAAGTTCCGCTTTATTAAAATTCATATTGTAAAATTCCAAATATTTTAAATTCAATACGTGTGATAAAATGCTCCTTTGTATCACGACAATTTATACCAAACTGAGGTTTTATTGCTTGTCGAAAAGGAAAACAGCAAAAAAATGTACGAACAAAAAAATTACAGTAAAGGACTGGTTAAATACTGTTTACTCATTTCAATGGATATGGTCCCACTAAATGGCCTCATTTTCAAAATTGCATAAAGACGTGTGTCAATCAAAATGGGCAACACGTCGAACACCTATTATAAATTTTTCTAATGAATTGATTTGAGGGAACCTCTTTTTTAAGTTTATTCTTGAATTTGACACTTATTTATTTATAAAACGAAAATGGTTGTAATTAGCCATAGGGAAGTACTTACAAAAAATGTTTATTTTCATTTCTACATCACATCGTTGAAAAATATACAGGGTGTTCCATTTGAAAAAAGTGAGAAAATTCAATTTAAAAAGTTCTTAATTGAATACTAATTTTTGGCCACCCTGTAGATTTTTAGGAAATGAAAATGATTCAGAAACATTAATTAGATGTCTCGTAACTGGATTCACATAAGTTTTTCTTAAAACCCATAATTGTGACTGTGGTGATTTTTTTAATATCCATCTGCAGATGGCATTATTTCAACAAAAAATTCATTACATCAAAGTGGTTAGGAGATAGCCAATAATAATAGAGGAATGAATAGAGCCTAGAAAGAGGCTCAAAAAATGTACTGATATGCATAGCATTCAATTTAAAAAAAAGGCACTTGGTCCTGTAATTTCTTCTTGGCTTGCCCTGTATGTTCGAAAATAATTTCCAGTTATAGACTTTTTAATCTAGTTTACTAGCAATTTTTAAAAAAAATTTCTAGCTATCGTAGAACTCGAGATATCGAGGTCCGACGCACTATTGCCCCACCCTGTATATCAATCAAAATCTCAAGGTCGACAAAAATCACAATTACTATACTTCCTTATATTAGGTATAAGAAAGTAAAAACAGAGAATTTTCAAAAAAGCAGATATATTACAATTCATTAAAAACTGTACCTCTAATAGGTATAACAACAGTACATATAAATTAAATTGAAAGATTACTTTCAACAAAAGCGATTTATTAAAATTTGCCTGATGGGAAAAAGAATTTACATTCAACAAAAAAAGAAACAAAACTGTGAAGCAGAACAAAACAATTCAAATTGTATTTCCTGCAACCACCCCAACATTTACAAAAATTTCCTCGACTAGTACAACGAATGATTGTTAAGACCTGGCAAGTTCTAATTATTACCGACAAACAGACAGCACCTTATTTAATCCTAGTCTGATGAAATCTCTCCAGTTTGATCTCCTGGTTCCTTCTCGAACTGTAGCTCGGCGGATAGCTTCCTGGCAAGGATATATGAGATACAGACTCTAGGGAACCAATGGCTACTACTGGTCTAAACTGTTATTCCAACAAGCAATTAATTATAGTTGAACCTTTTTCTTGGTCTCGTGCATAAAAGAAAATTACCAGACAAAGTGTATAAGATACAGAAAATATGTATAGGTAAAGTTACGGTTGAACAAAAAAATACAATACATTAGGTTAGGTTATTGTGAGTGGGTCCCTATGGACCCTCCACTGCAGCCATTAGCAGGTCTATTGTGGCTCACTCCTAATTATAATTCATCCAATAAGTTCAGTCTCTTAATGAAACTGATAACTTTATTGGGTGAGAATATGTCCAGATCCTCTGGCAGCAGTTGCCCTTTGCCAAATATTGAGAATCGGATCCTCTCCACAGCGGGACAGGTGCATAAGATGTGGTCTGTCTTCTCATCATGCTCCAAGCATAGACGGCTCTTAGCGTTGTCCGCTAGGCCGAGTTTATGCAGATGATAGTTTAATCGGCAGTGCCCGTATAGGCCTGTTAGAGTTTTCAGGCTTATCCTGTTTAACTCTAAAAATTTTATAGTTCTTGATTTCAAGGGGAATTTTATAAACGCCTTCGAATGAACTAATCCTGGTAACTCTTGCCAATACTGGAGAGTTTTCCCTTTAGCCCAGGTTGAGATAGCCATCTTAACAGTACTTGAATATATGCCAAGTACCGGTTCTGGTCCGATGATTCGTGATACTGCTCCTTCGCTGGCCAAAAAATACAATAAGGCAAAAAAAAGTGACTACTGTGTGTAAACAGTAACCGAAATCAAATAATGGGATTAGTTCAAAATAATCACAACTCGGTTAATTTTCTAGAGGCGAAAATTACCGACATATAATAACAACTGAACCAAAAAGTTTGAGTTATACAACAAAGTTATACTATTTTTCTTGATAAGAAAAAATGGTTAAGTGAGAGAAAAAGTAGCTGAAAAGATAATTAACAAAAAATTACTTAACCTGTAAGTACGGGGATGAGGTATGGACATCCGTTTACCTCTCCGATATTCGATCAGTGAAGTTAAGCAGCACTGATCGAGTCCGGCAATTGGATGGATGAACAATAGCTCGTCTAACAGTTGGTAGGCTGTCAACAGACAATCCCGGGAAGGCCGCTAGCCTGATGCAGGCGGAGAGGCGAGCCCGGGTGGAGGGTCGAAGAGACCTACCCAGGAGGTTTGCCACTCTGCTAGCGGTGCAGGCGGGCAGACCCAGATGGTGGGTTAGTTGACAGTCGAAGACCGTGGTTCGGAGTCCACGCTAAACTGTAGGTCCCTAGGTAAAAAGGGCCCATTGTGGCCTATTTGCCTAGTAAAATAAGTAGCTACTACTACTAACCTGTAAGTTATAAATTCTAATTTAATTATTTCAATTTAATAATGAATTTAAGGTAAGAAAAACCAATAAGATCACTTTTAATAATTACGATATTAATTTATTATGATATTATGCAATTTAAAATAAATTATGGATTCTCCCAAAAGTAAATATATATCTTTATCCAAATGAAAAAATACCCTATACTGAATTTTGAAGCACAATCTAATAAATATGCTTAAACAAATATAAGAGAAAAAATATGTGTTTTACAACTGAAATATAATGATTTATTCCAATGTCACACCGTGTAATAGTATAACAGGGAAGCAGAAGAATACTTTACTTTTTAAATAAATTATATTAATTTTCACAGATAAAGAAAAGAAGTGAATAATTTATTATTTAAATAAACTATATTAATCCTCACAGATAAAGAAAAGTAGTGAATAATTATTATTTAAATAAATTCTATTAATTGTCACTGAAAAAGAAAAGTTTTAAACAATTCATCTTTTAAATAAATTATATTAATTTCCACAGAAAAGATAAGTGGTGTGTGTTACTTTAAAGTTATAAACGTTATTTATGGTAAATATCGGTACAATCAAATAAACTTTAATGAATCTAGTTAATACGTTAATACTAACAAAAATCTTGGCAACAGCTCTTATGAATTCGTAAATTCAAAATATATAGCTTTGTAAAGATAAAGAAAAATGAAATTAACTAACATCAAGATAAACACTTTTTCAGAAAAAAAGGACTTGAGTCCAAGAGGTAAGTGCGGGTAGCAAATTATCATAAAAAATGCTAATTGACAAGGTACGATAAGATAATTACTAATTAGTTGAGATAAATGATATAAATTTCATCTATAAAGCTAGTACGTCGATCCAAACATAAGTAGTTGAATGTAAAGGACGCGCAAATATGGCAACTGGCCCACAGGCTTCCACTAAACTAATATATCTCGATAAAAATCGATATTTAAACCTAGATAAGGAAATAAATAACTTGTCAAGAACATATGATTGCCCCTACATGTTCTAATAGTATAAAATGAAATCAGTAAATATTTTAAATTAATAATTTAACGATAATGCTATGCTACTCTCACCTTCTTACTTGAAGAACACTCACAGACTCTTCGCTTTGCCCGTTCCCATTTCGATTAAAACACCAGGATAGGAAGGTTGTAACCATAATTTGTTAATTATTGTTACAATACAACTCTGTAAGTTTAATTGATAATTATGAAACTTAATTTTAAAGGGACACTTCTAAATTCCTCGACTTTTCAAGATGAAAGAGAAAATTGGAAATTTATATCGATTCCATACGATCCTCTATTCATCCATGGTATTAACAAGATTTTTTTAAAGTTACAGGTATGACAGCTGTTCATTCAACGGGAAATAAACTACAATAACTTTTTGGAATCCAAAGAAAAATTTAAACAAACAAAAATTGGGTGATTTACGAAATTAGCTGTATACGTTATAATCAAAGTATATTGGAGAAACTAGATGATCAAATCAAATTAGATTCGAGGAACATATAGTTTTTCTGCTACGTATTCCGTTCATCTTTACTTCGTGTTGCTCTAGCTTCAGATATAGGCATTATTCCTCCATACATTAATCTCGCTGTTACAACCCAATTCAGGATTACAGAGGTTGATTAAAATTATGATGTCCTTGAATCTTATCAGAAATTATAACAAAAGTTTAAAATATAACCACTGTTCAAACAAAGTAAAGTAATAAATTACTCTTAGGTTATTTACAAATACTTTGTAATTAAAGTAAATTAAAACAGAATTTAATTTTAGGCGTAATCGATTTTCGCGGTTTATGCGTCATTGAAAATTCAAAGATAAATTACACTTTGATGTTGCTCGCTTTCATTAAAAATGTTAACTTGTCAACATATTCTGATTTCATTTAAAAAGAAATTAAAAATTGCTTTAATAAATTCCATGTTGCGTTTGTAGAAGATTTTTATTTGATGAAAAGTTAGACAAGCTGTTTGATAACAATTGATATTCTACTTAATTATAAGACAGAGAATAGCACAGAAAGAACATAAAAATATGTTTTTTATTAAAAGTAATGTTTAAGAAAATTTAACCAATCTAAATGTGAATTCTATATCATATTTAATTGATGTAAAATATTATAAACCATGAGTTCAGCAACTGTAACTGAATTAGTTACAAAAACGCTTGATATCATGTATATATATATATACAGTGAGCACGTAAAGGTTGGAATAAATTCCGTAAAATCGTTACAAAGCAAGCGACAAAAATTCGCTCAGACACGTCGATTTTTAAATTCATTTCTAATTTGTTTTATTTAAAAAAATTTTTACATACTTTTTTAAAAAAGTTATGACGTCTTCGGCAAGTTTTTTAAATGGCAACCCCATTTTTAAAAATTTCATTTGGAAGAGCACATTTTTCTGCATACAGTACGTTAAATTCTAAGGCATGTTGCACGACGAAATTATCGAAAAAAAAAAACAATTTAACATTAATAGCAAACACGTGTTTTACTTATGGTTGAACCCTGGTAGGGAACTGTTTTACGACTTACTTTTTTC